>JBAMBO010002720.1:0-15516 GCA_037044535.1 Lordiphosa magnipectinata | reverse complement strand
ACGAGAAGGCCAGGCTAACTTCGTCTGTGCCGAAGTTTTTATACCCTTGCAAATGCAAATGTCACAGTTTAAGAACGCTTACATAAAAATCAAAAAATTTTGTTACTAAAACCTATTTTCCGACAGATAAACGTCTGAAAAAAGTTTTTCTCACTAAGACTCAGTTTCCGACCGATCGGGCCTATGGCAGCCTTAAGATATAGTCACCCGATGTCGACTCAACTTTTTCAAATCTAGTTTGAAAGCGTTTAATATTAAGTAATCACCGACCTTAAGAACGATTTACTTAACTAAACAAAAAAGTTTTTTTTCACTAAGACCCATTTTCCGACCGATCGGTCCTATGACAGCTATAAGATATAGTCATCCGACTTTCGACCAAAATTTGCAAATCTAGTTTGAAAGCATATAATATTATTAATGACCGAGTTTAATCACGTTAACATTGAAAACGAAAAAGTTTTTCTCACTAAAACCTATTTTTCGACCTATGGTTCCTATGGCAGCTATAAGATATAGTCATCCGATTTTGACCAAAATTTTCAAATCTGTTTGAAATTATATAATATTATTAATGGACCGAGTTTGATCACGTTAACATTGGAAACAAAAAAGTTTTTCTCACTAAAACCCATTTTTCGACCTATCGGTTCCTATGGCAGCTATAAGATATAGTCATCCGATTTTGACCAAAATTTGCAAATCTGTTTGAAAGCATATAATATTAATAATGACCGTGTTTGGGAACGCTAACATTAAGAACAAAAAAGTTTTTCTCACTAAGACCCATTTTTTGACCGATGGTTCCTATGGCAGCTATAAGATATAGTCATCCGATCCGGTCGCTTCCGACATATTAGCAGCGTGCAGTAAAAAGAAGACTCTGTGCAAAATTTTAGCTCGATAGCTTTAAAACTGAGAGACTAGTTTGCGTAGAAACAGACGGACAGACAGACAGACGGACAGACAGACGGACAGACAGACGGACAGACAGACGGACAGACAGACGGACAGACAGACGGACGGACAGAGCTCAATCGACTCAGCTCGTCGCCCTGATCAAGAATATATATAGTTTATGGGGTCGGAAATGAATATTTCTATGCGTTGCAAACTTTTGGGCAAAATTATAATACCCTTTGCAAGGGTATAATAACGAAAACAAAATTAAGGACGCGTTGTAAAAATTTCCAACAAATATATAAAAGAAAGAAACCTTCCAAGCAAGCGGAGCATTCGATAGAACGCCGATTGGAATGTTGAAATGCAGAGTTCACTCGATTTGCTCCTTAGCTGTCAATAGTTTTGTTGCTAAATAAGCCGTGACCGTAATATTACTGAACATTAAAGCTATGGTAACAAATTATTTAAATAAAAAAAAAGAATAATAATTTCAAAAAATAAATTGTTAATAAGGAAGAATAAAAGATAGCTCCGAGAGATGTTGACGCTAAGGTCAACAGCAACGAAATGATTTACAACTCAGCCAACTCAAAGGCATATCAAATAATTTGGTTGACATGGCCTACTTATGCTCTCAAATTACACGGGCAACTTTTGCAGCAAACTTTCCATATGTATTTTTTTGGCGCTGAATTCAAATTCCCCCAGCACGACTAGCTTGAGAGATATTTGGATAAACGTGTGTTGAGGGAGCTTTAATTGTATACATATGAAGAAGTTCACTGCATTCAGAAAAAACAAAGGAAAGCTAACTTCGGCTCGACCGAAGTTTATATACCCTTGTAGCTTGTATAATTTATTAAATTGAGTTTTTAAATGATTTTCGTCAAACATTCTTAGCTGAGCTATTTCCTCAGCAATGGATGGCGCCATTACTTTGACCATTTGCTGGTCAGTTTGTTATATGGCAGCTATGCCATATATTCATCAACTTTTGACCAAACTTCCTAAAATTGTGTGGAAACTGATCATATTTATGATTTGAAAGCCGTCTTTAAGCTACCATTGAAAACAAAATGGTTTTTCTCACTAAAACTACCTTTTCGACCGATGGTTCCTATGGCAGCTATATGCTATAGTCATCCGATTTGAATCAAACTTGGCAGAATTGTGTGGTAGCATACTGTATTGATCAGTAACAAGTTTGAGAGCGGTAGCATTGAAAACAAAAAAGTTTTTTCTACTAAGACTTTTTTATACTCTGTACCGAAGGTACACAGAGTATATTAAGTTTGTGCAAAAGTATTTAACAGGGAGAAGGAATCGTTTCCGACCCTATAAAGTGTATATATTCTTGATCAGCATCAACAGCCGACTCGATATAGCCATGTCCGTCTGTCCGTCTGTCTGTCTGTCCGTCTGTCCGTCTGTCTGTCTGTCTGTCCGTCCGTATGAACGAAGAGATCTCAGAGATGGTAAGAGATAGAGGTTTGACATGTATGGGGCATATATTTTTTATACTTGCTGGCAGATCAAGTTTATTTTCAATTTTTGCCACGCCCCCTCCCGCCCCTGCAATTTGGAAAAAACGTCATATCTCCTACAGTTTTGAAGATAGATCGTTCGTACCTTCTAGACCCTTGAAAACAAAATTATTTATCGATTTGCTGAAGGAATGATAAAGATCGGATGAACGATACTCAAGTTATGAGCAAAAAACGGCCAGTAAACACCCACCACCCCCCCCCCACCCATCACCACAGCATTCTATTGAACGGCAATCTTAGTGAGAGAGAGAGAGAGAGAGAGAGTGAAACTTAGAG
This sequence comes from Lordiphosa magnipectinata, assembly GCA_037044535.1. NCBI lineage: Eukaryota > Metazoa > Arthropoda > Insecta > Diptera > Drosophilidae > Lordiphosa > Lordiphosa magnipectinata. The sequence continues at coordinate 12,790 of JBAMBO010002720.1, read as the reverse complement.
ATGAGCGCGTATACCTCGTGAGCAAATGCGAGCTGCGACGTTAAGGATACAGAGTAAGTTACAGTCGGGCTTGACCGACTTTCTTTCTTGTTGATAAAGAAATCGATTGATTTTACATGCAGCGGCGAAGTCTTAATGGCCAAGAAAACCCGAGACGGAAATTTGCTGATCAAAACCAAAAATTTATTACAAGCTCATAAATTGATGAAACTAAAACTTATGGTAATATTCCCAATTGATGTTCTTGAACATTCCACCCTCAATGCCCCGAAAGGAGTTATATACTCCAATGATCTGCGCTGCCTTGCCGAAGTTGTAATTAAAGAAGAGCTGACAGCCCAAAACGTCATTGAAGTGAAGAAAATATTGAGAAAAGTAAACAACGAATTGGAAGAAACTGGATTGGTAATACTTACATTTGCGTCACACATTACACCCGAGAATATTAAAATTGGATACGAATTAATCAAGATACGCACTTATATACCTGCTCCACTCCGCTGCAACAATTGCTTTCGGTTCGGCCACATCACTAAGCTCTGTCGCAACAAAAAATCTTGCATTAATTGTGCCAAGGAATTCCACATGGACCCTGACTCCAAAGAACTCTGCAACTTTGATAAATGCTGCGTAAACTGCCAGGATAAGAATCTCCCAGATACCAATCACTCATCAGTTTTTAGAAGATACCCCATCCTTGTCAAACAACAGGAAATACAAACCATAAAGTCCCTCGAAAAGGTTGACATCAAAAAGGCCATCTCCATTTATAACTCTAGACACCCACATGATGGATCATTGTACTCCAGCGTGGCAAAAACACATTCCATCGGTAATAACAATCATCCCCAACTTAAAACAATCATACATACTTCCACAAGCATTATCCAGAACGGAACCACCCCCTCTGTGCCTAACCACTCAACGACAACACGTAAGGTCATTCCATTCGATGACTTAGTAGAAAATAAAGAGGAACCCACCTCTTTAAGCAAAGTCCCACCACGTTCCACAAACACACTTCCCACCAACCTAATCCCTAAAGTTAAAATCCTTCCAAAAAATATTTCTAGTCGACTAAAGTCACTACTTAAAGCAAAAGATAAACAAGAAAGAAAGTCGGTCAAGCCCGACTATAACATACTCTGTAGCCTTAACGTCGCAGCTCGCATTTGCTCACGAGTTATACGCGCTCATCTCTAAGTTTCACTCTCTCTCTCTCTCTCTCTCTCTCTCTCACTAGAGATTGCCGTTCAATAGAATGCTGCGGTGGTGGGTGGGGTGGTTATGTGTGTTTACTGGCCGTTTTTTGCTCATAACTTGAGTATCGTTCATCCGATCTTTATCATTCCTTCAGCAATTCGTTTACAAGGTATCTCTAGAAGGTACGAACGATCTATCTTCGAAACTGTAGGAGATATGACGTTTTTTCCAAATTGCGGGGGCGGGAGGGGGCGTGGCAAAAATTGAAAATAAACTTGATAGTTTGTGTCTGATTGCGAACAGTCGCAGCCAGGCACCAACATGTTAAATTTAGATCTATCTCTGATATTTCCATAATACCTGGCCTACCAAAATGTCTTTGAAAGTTATACAATCACCAACAACTACAGTGAACTTCAAGCCCTAATAGCAAGACACAGCAAGACCACACATCATAACTCTTTAAGAAACTCACATTTTAACGCATAATATACACCCCACTCCAATCAACTATATAATGATAACTCTTTACTCCTCTCCATCTTATGGTGGAGTGGCGATCCTCATTCACAAATCCATAGAATATCAAGAAAGAATCCTTAGATCCGACTTCGATACCATCTGCGTTGAAATCTGTTCTAAAACAAAGCTACAAATCATATCCACGTACATCCAACCAAAAGCAAACTTCACCCTGAACAACTTACACTCAGTTCTTTGTATTTCTAGTAATCTCCCGACGTTAATTACTGGGGACTTCAACTCTTGGGATAGAAAATGGGGCTCTCCGGCTAATAACAGGAGAGGAGTTACATTAGACAAGTTCATTACCCAGTCCAACCTAATCATTCTCAACGATTGGTAGCCCTACACAATTGAGCACGCATAACACTTTAACTCACATAGATCTCAGCATATGTACTCCCGATATTGCATTAGAAACAGAATGACAATCGAAACGGACTTCTTCGGTAGCGACCATTTTCCCATTTTAATCAATATATTTACTAGAGTTCAAACCCAGAGACCATCACAAAGGCCTTTTTTCAAGACCGATTCAGCAAATTGGAACCTATATACGTCTCTTTCCATTAGTCACAACTCTTCCATACCCATAAGCTCGAATATAAACCAAGAAGCAACCAGCCTTAGCAAAATTATTCTTAGAAGCGCCCATCAAAGTATACCAAAGTCCTCGCCAAAAACATCGCACACTGTTCCTTGGTGGAACAACGAACTAGAGAAACTTCGTAAAAGCAAAAACACGGCTTGGCAAACACTTAAGAGAAATATCTCCACAGTAAATATAATTGACTATAGTAGAAAGAACGCACTATTTAGGCGTACACTCAAGGAAGCCAAAAAAGAATCTTTATCAAAATTCACTGATGAAATCAATCCACTTACACCAGTACTAAAAATTTGGAACAATATTCGCAGATTCTGCGGTTAGAGTCCACCAAAAGGCATACACTGCACTCAAAACACAAACTCAACCCGCAACACACGCAGCCTCAAGATATTGCAGATCTTTTCTGCAGTAACTGGTCTTCAGAATCAAACAACTCCAAATTTTCCAACTTATTTACGACTAACAAAAGTAGAATATTGGCGAATGAATGAATTATTGTATGCTCCAGGAAGAAATGCTTTACCAATAGAGCATGAAATTAACTTTATTGAATTTTCTTCTGCCCTTAATTCCCTAAAAGGAATCACTCCAGGGTTGGATCGGATAGATTACTCAATGATTAAAGCTGTTCCTAGGGAAATCAAAAACAGACTTATAGACTTGTACAACGCAATACTGGGTGATGTCATACCACAACAATACAAACTTTGCCTCATTATACCGATATTGAAACCAAATACTAAAAAAACAATTATCTCGTCCTTTCGACCTATTTCCCTCAACTCATGCTTGGCAAAGCTTCTCGACAAAATGGTAGCAAAAAGACTATGGTGGTTTGTAACTTCGAATAAACTTCTACACAATAGTCAAGTTGGATTTAGAAAAGGAAAGTCTGTTATGGATTGTCTACTTTTTATAGACCATCTTGTAACCAAAACATTGACCAGAAAAAACCATATTTCAATAGTATCCCTTGACTTCGCCAAGGCATTCGATAAGATCGGCATCCATGCTGTAATAGACCAGCTTATTAAATGGTAAGTGTGCCAAATATACTAAATTACGTCAAGAACTTTATGACAAACAGAAAAATAATAGTTAAAGTGGGCAAATTTTACTCAAAATCACTTCCATTGGATAATGGTATCCCGCAAGGGTCACCTCTCTCCGTGGTTCTGTTTGTCATTGCGTATCAAAAACTTACAGAAATTATTGTCCTACACAAAGAAATACACATAAGTGCATACGCCGATGATTTTAATCTTTTGATTAAATTGGATAAAACCTAAAATGTAACAATAAATCTAGACTCTTTATTTAGCAATATTTTCGATTTGTGCCTTTACTCTGGTGGCAGCCTTGCTCCCGCCAAATGTAAGCATATGCACATCTGCAACAAACACAATTGCTCATGTATACACTATACTATACACCACCAGCAATTTTCAAATTCATAATGTTGATTCATTAAAACTCTTGGGCGTTACATTTAACAAGAAACATAAGTGGAACTCACATATTGACGTTCTCACTAGATCCCTTTCTAAACGCCTCGATATCATTAAATGTCTTTCAACCCCAAAGTTCGGATGCAGCACAATTACATTAGTATCACTTGTTAAATCTCTTATTATTTCAAAATTAGACTACGCTTTGCCAATGTATGGAACAGCCGCTCCAAGCTGTCTCAAAAAAAATCCACACGATCTTAAATTCTGCAGTCAGGATATCACTGGGAGCATTTCGAACGACGCCAACGCCCAACCTACTATTTGAAGCAAATGTCGCACCCCTTGATCTCAGAAAGGATCTTCTTACTTCTAATCTCTTCCACCGCATACTGAGCAGTTCCGACTCCCCTCTACATAATATATTAAAAAATTACAAACCTCCCAAATCACGAAAAAAACATTCTTAGATAATGTTCTTACATTGAATAAATCAATCGACAATGTTTTAAGACCTCCAAAAAAAAAATAAAACACAAAGACCCACTCTGGGCCCTCAACGCAAATGCCATAAACACTACATTTAGTAAATTCAATAAGAGCACAACGCCTCCAGAAGTCTATCGAAAACAATTTCTTCAGTTTAAATCAGAGCATAATAACAAAACAGTGTTTATATATACAGATGGTTCTCAAATCAACGAATGCACAGGTTATGCGATAACCACAGATACTGACGCTTTTAAACATGGGACTTCTTCCCACGTACTCCACGGTGTTTTCTTCAGAATTAATAGCCATAGACGAAGCAATTTTACTCTTAAAAACAGGACGAGGAAAATAAATAATTTGTTCGGACTCCCTCTCATCCCTTAATTCAGTAAAAAACGTTAGCAACCACTCATTTTATGTAGTCGAAATAAGAAACCTTTTAATAAGACCAAAATTTACTCTTCTGTGGATCCCCAGCCACATAAATATAACAGGGAATGATCTCGCTGATAAATCAGCAAAAGGACTTTAGACACTTTCCACTAGCATATACCCCAAACAACAACAATGCAGACATAAACAAGAAAGAAAATCGGTCAAGCCCGACTATAACATATTCTGCACCCTTACACTCGCATTTGCTCACGAGTCAAACGGCCAGTTAACACACAACGCACAACGCGGTGCGCTCTCTCTATCTCTCTCTCTCTCTCTCTCTCTCTCTCTCTCTCTCACTAAGATTGCCGTTCAACAGAATGCTGTGGTTATGGTTGGGTGGTGGGTGGGGTGTGTTAACTGGCCGTTTTTGCTCATAACTTGAGTATCGTTCATCCGATCTTTATCATTCCTTCAGCAAATCGATAAATAATTTTGATTACTAGATATCTCTAGAAGGTACAAACCATCTATCATCAAAACTGTGGAAGATACACGTTTTTTTCAAATTGCGGGGGCGGGTGCGTATCAAAAATTGAAAATAAACTTGATCTGCCTGCAAGTATAAGAAATATATGTCCCATAAATGTTAAATCTCTATCTTTTACCATCTCTGAGATCTCTTCGTTCATACGGACGGACGGACAGACGGACATGGCTATATCGACTCTGCTGTTGATGCTGATCAAGAATATATATACTATATAGGGTCGGAAACGATTCCTTCTCCCTGTTACATACTTTTGTACAAACTTAATATACTCTATGTACCTTCGGTACAGAGTATAAAAATGCTATTATGAATATCAACTAAATAAGTTCGCAGATACATCCAACTGGTATCAATCAATCAATTAAGATAAAATTAATAGTAGAAGTAGTAGTAGAATTTATTTTTATACTCTGTACCGAAGGTACATAGAGTATATTAAGTTTGTGCAAAAGTATGTAACAGGGAGAAGGAATCGTTTTCGACCCTATAAAGTATATATATTCTTGATCAGCATCAACAGCCGAGTCGATATAGCCATGTCCGTCTGTCCGTCTGTCTGTCTGTCTGTCTGTCTGTCCGTCCGTATGAACGAAGAGATCTCAGAGATGGTAAGAGATAGAGGTTTGACATGTATGGGACATATATTTCTTATACTTGCAGGCAGATCAAGTTTATTTTCAATTTTTACCACGCCCCCTCCCGCCCCAGCAATTTTGAAAAAACTTCATATCTCCTACAGTTTTGGAGATAGGTTGTACCTTCTAGAGATACCTTGTAAACAAAATTATTTATCGATTTGCTGAAGGAATGATAAAGATCGGATGAACGATACTCAAGTTATTGGCAAAAAACGGCCAGTTAACACCAACCACCCCCCACCAACAACCACAGCAACATACCCTAACCGTTCAACACAGGCAATCTTAGTGCGAGAGAGAAAGAGAGAGAGAGAGAGAAACTTAGAGAGCGCACCGCGTTGTGCGCGGGGTGTTAACTGGCCGTTTGACTCCTGAGCAAATGCGAGTGTAAGTGTACAGAGTATGTTATAGTCGGGCTTGACCGACTTTCTTTCTTGTTTTAGTTTGACAATGGCATTTTGCCGTCAGTCCTATTTACAAAATAATGAAAGTTACTTATTAAGAATAGTTTATATATGTAATTTACTCTTTTCTGAAAATGCTTATTAGTTGCAATTATGTATTTGCATTACCCTTCAGTTATTTTAAAATATTTCTAGCATGATTTGATTCCTGTATTTGAATGCTTCATGTATATATCCTGCGTGCGCGTTCCAGTTTCGCCCGTTCAAAATGTCTATGATTTGGGATTGGGATAGGGTGGACTTTTGCCAGTAAAGAATTCTCAATTCTCTTAGAATTGGGCATTCGGCCAAAAAGTGAAAAGTATCCTCCTTTGCATGCCTATTGCAAAGCGAGCATTCGTTTTCAATTGAGGTATTGAATCTGTAGGTTCTGCAATTCAGTGCAAGAAGATTACATCGAGCTCTGAAAATTTGTGATATTGAATTCACATGGTAGCGATCATTGAAATAATTTCCATCACCCAACGAGAAGCTTAGAAGCTTGTACATCCGCCTGTTTCTGCTTTGTTGGGCCTCTGCGATAAATTTTTCATTTGAATTCGCTGCAATACGCTCTAAAATCGACTCGTGCGAATTCTTCCAAGAAAAGTGATTGCTCAAGTCTAGGATCACATTATATTCTGCTGCCATCAAACGCCATTCTTGAAAACATTGCCCTTCCCTTGAGAGCAGTTCTTTTGTTATTTTGTGTACCAATCTTGTTTCCGGCTTGTCCATCACTTTTCTCATGTATTGGAAATGCATGCCTAGAGTATAGTAGTAAAGTTCTGGAAGCACAGTGTCCAGGTGAATTGCATAGGTGGGACTATTTCGAGGCAGTTTGAACAGTTTCTTGATGAAAAACCGTAGCAACTTCTCTACTTTGTTGTGTCTAGAGTATCCCCATACCTGTGATGCGTAACACATAATAGACCGAGCTGTTGCCTCAAACATTTTGTATTTTACGATAAAATTAATATAAAAAACAATCTTAACCACAAGAATAAATAAATGATCTCTCGTAAAGAAGAAATTAAGATTATACGTCTCCGTCTGGGACATACGAACTTAACACATGCACACTATATGGATAAAAATACTTCTGCCCTATGTTCTTTCTGTAACACAAACAATAATATTACACTCGATCATCTGCTTACTTTTTGTTTAACTTTCAGCCAAAACAGATTACAATATCTTTCCCAATCTTCAGCTATACCACTTATTACCAACCCAACCTCAGATAACATAATAGCAATTATAAAATATCTCAAAGAATGTAACATTTTTCATAGGTTATAAAATAAGTTAAGAACTACAATATTAAGCAGAACAATATAATTATATATAACAATTCATCATGTAAACCTTAATTTAATTGGTATCATTAGCACATAGATAACTAAGAATGTAAACTATTAGAATAACTTGGAAAAAAATGATCTTATTACTTTAAAATAGACAATAAGACAAAATACAAAAAAGAAAAGCTTAAATATATTAGCCGAAAGCCTCGGTAGCCATGACTTCAAACTGTTGGCTTAGACTTTGTAAGCGTAAGTCAACTCTTCAAATAAATAAACTTTTATATTTTTTTGAATACTCTCACAAAGATGGCATCAAAATATTTTTGCTAGAGGGCTCCGCTGAAATTTGGCGCGATTTTAGCTTTTTCGCCCCACAGTGCGACGGTTGCTCTGTATATGTCTTAAAAAATCCGTCGGTGGCACAGAATTTCGAGATTTTATTTTCTTATTTGAAAATCTATTTAGAAGTTTTGTGTTCTAGATAATGGTCCATCTCCACAAACAGGGTTGCATCTCTTGCAAACAAATTTTCCAATTTCTAGTAATGAGTTAGATTAATGTTTGATTGAAATTTGTCGTTGTTGAAATGTGAGTAATATTCTTCAAAAATAGTATGCAAAATTTAATATTTTCTCGATAGTTATGACGAAAAGCTTGGTAGCCCGTTTTTTGTTGTCAAATTTTAAAGGTAGCGCCTGCAATGCCAGCAGAGGTTGAGTGGCAAATTGGTTCTGGTTGATTTGGTTGGTTTGGCGAACAACCATTCAAGCGCAAATTTCAATATTAAAATAAGTTAAATATTTGATTCATTTGATGCAACCTATCTAGAAAAACAATGTGGCTTACATTTCCAAAAATCAGTTACTAATTTTCTATTTTCCAAATCTTTTATTTCAGGATTGGCACTAAATTCAAGCAATTTTCCGAGGATGCTAACAAAGAAATACAGAAACAGAAGATCCCAGCTGTCTAGAGACAAGCCAATGAATAACACAATTGCATCAAAAATGTTGTGCCCCATGTTTAATTAATGTTAAAAATACACGAAAATAATTATAAAACAACAAAATTTATTAATATTAAAAGTCAATGCAAAAACGTCCATAAACGTAGAGAAACCACCGGCATGGCCATTAAACGATAACTGGCCTCATCACTCTCCACCGGTAGCTCCTGAAACTGTCCACAATGACATGATATAGTATATCGTTGTTTGTACAACTTGGGCGAAATTTCCCTCAATGGATTCGCTGTATGCGAACCAGGAGGCATCATCGCGAAATAGGTCAAAGTGAAGGCCTGGCTGGGTGGGGTTCTGAGTTTGACAGCATAAAGTATGTTGATCACCGCTCCATTTTCAGATTTATTGATGCGCAATTCCAATAACCATTGCAGTTCAAAGGCACTGATTGGATAAGAAGCCATTGTAAGATCTTTGACTGAAGTTGGAGATATTCTCCCAGGTTGCCTGCAAGTTTCCACATTCGCATTTTGTGCACCCGTGTGAAGATGTGTGGCCAGGTGTGCCACTTCCAAAAGCCCTAGCAGGTGCATCACAAGCTATTGCCCTTAATTTAATTTTAATAAATTTGTTTCCTACCTCAAGCCCATTTTTTAAAACATGCGCTTGTTCTGAAGTTAATTTTTCAAGATATTCATCACAACAACTAGGCTTACTTGAACCTAAATATATTTCCACAGGCAAAACGGTCAAGTTGTTTGTATTATTAAGTCTAACAAGAATTGGCCAAAGTTGTGCTCTTGACCTTTTAAACAGAGGAATTCCATCAATATTAATATCTGTACTCAATATTTCGTCCAGTTGTGCCCCCGGCTATTTTGGCTAAGCCAGGAATTCTTTGTGGGCTGTATTTATAGAAGGCATTAACGTTTAAATTGTTTCTCTTTAAAATTCGAACTAAATCAACAGCACATTCTCGCGTTGGTCTATGCTTAATAAACCAATTTCCAAATCGTGAATTAAATTTGTATTTTCAACAAATAAATCCACTGCACGCAGAAAAAAAAAATAAGCAAAACCTACACGAAAATGTAGGATTTCTACACGTTTCGACCGGGATTTTCAACCCATTACGTTTGTGTAGCTTTTCTGCACGCAGCGTTTAGCTTTCTCACTTAAACACGTTACGTGTAGCTTTTGTAGACGCCGCGTGTAGTTTTCTCATTTCAACACGTGGCGTGTAGGTTTTCTCCACGCCGCGTTTAGTTTTCTCATTTCTAAATGTGGCGTGCAGACAAGCTACACAAACGTTATGGGTTGACAAGGGTGTAGTCAGGGGGGCAGGGAGGGGGGCAGCTGCTTCCCCCTAAATCGTAGATTTTGTCCCGGAAAATGCACGTTTTCATTTATATTTTAAGTTCTCCGCTATTATTTTGAAGATTGTTTCTCATTTCATATCAAATGCATCTTGATCTAATTATTTAATGTTAAGAAATATAACTTTAAAAATATATAAGAAACGTTCAGGCAATGCTGCCCCTACCTTTTCGGAAAGCTGGCTACGCCCTTTTGGGTTGAAAATCCCGGTCAAAACTTGTAGAAATCCTACATTTTCACTAACACTATACCCTTGTAGAGGGTATATTAATATTGTCGAGATGTTTGTAACGCATAGAAAGAAGCATCTCCGAGTACATAAAGAGTTGAAATAGCCATGTCCGTCCGTCCGTCTGTCCGTCTGTTTCTATGCTATCTCCTCCGTCAGTCTTAAAGCTATCTTAACCAAGCTTTGCACGAAGTCTTTTGGTACAATTACGCTGCACATTTGTCGGAACCGGCCGAATCGGATGACTATAGCATTTAGCTGCGATAGGAACCATCGGTCGAAAATGTTGTTTTAGTGAGAAAAACTTTTTTGTCTTCAAAGCAAACGTCACCAAACCTCGAATTTATAAGTTTTCTATGCTTTCACATAATTCCACCAAGTCTGATAGGACAACTGTATAGTATAGCTGCCATTGAAATTGGTTGTAGAAAATGTATATAGGAGGCCTTTTCAAAAATATAAACGACTCTTTAAGAAAATTTTGTTAACAAAAATGTTACAGGTTTGCAGCCTTGGCTTAAACTATAATTAAAATTTAAGTCATATTCTTTAAAACTAATTTGCAAAATTTAAAAATAATGTCGAGCCAGTCATGAAGTATAACTTTGCAACCCTTAGCCCGTTTATTGTCACATAGATCATAGATAGATGGCGCCAGCTTACGTTGAGTGGCAAGTTGATATTGGTTGATTTTACAGTTTTGCAAATAATTTTTGAAACGCAAGCTTGTTCTCAAGACTGAAGATCCGCCAAAAATATGTGACCAGACCCAGGCATACCGCTCCGGGTTCGTGTCTGTCCTTCAGTCTGTAATGTTTTTTACGATTTCAAAAGTTATTGTATTTCTCTTTGGTGCGCTTGTTCCCAGAGTAGTGAGCGTTTGATTTTCGATGCGCCAGCAATCTGTTCGTTTTGTTTCCTTACAAAGCTTCGTAGAATTGTCTAGCTTTTAACATTCATTTGTACACACATTTGGGAGACAGACAGAAATAATCATTTTCTCCGTACGACTTGCAGGCAAAGCTCTCATGCATCGCAGCCTGGAATCTATTGGCAGCTGTTCACTTGATGTAGATCCCGCGATTTCTCAGACATATCAGATCTCAGTCCAAACCAACCAACTCCGGCCTCTGTACAGGACATAACACGTGAATTTACGGCCAACATAGGTGAGCGCTGCACGCTGGGTCCTCGGCTGCAGCCGCACCATTTTGTGCATCATTCGATCACCGCCTACGTAGTTCCCGGGACGGGCCTGGTGGTCACAGCCAGCCGCCATCAATGATGTGAGCCCTGTGGATTACGCCGACGAAGTCGTTGAAAAGAAGCCCAGCTATCTAAATTCTAAAAAAACATTGCCTTGCTGCGTCAACGAGTACTCCAATCTGACCACCTACGACTCAAAAATTCGCCAGGACATAAACCAACCGCGCGACGTCTCACCCACTACACAATCGAGCCTGCAGTATTGCAAGAGCCAGAACTCGTTGGCGGCACCCCAGCTGCTGACCGGCAGCAGTATGCCGCACACCAAGGAGACACAACTGATTGAGACCAACAACAACATAAAGCAGAGCAAGAGCAATGGTCACACTCTAAAAAATGACAAACGGCCTGCTCCGACCAGCAGCCTTATCCAGCAACAGGTGGAGTGTCTCTCAGGACCTGGAGCCTTGGGCCAGGGTTTCTACAGTCCGAGGAAACATGGCCAGGGCTTATCGCCTGCCCGGCAGACTCAACTGGAGATGGACTCGTCGCAGAGAACGGTGCAAAAATTCAAGCAGCTGTTCCCAAGCAAGGATTATGGGGAGTTGCGCAAAAAGCTTGACAATAACTGCTCGCAAGCGGAGAGGGAGCGAGTGCTGGAGCGTGGGCAGTCGTCATCAGCCCAGAATGGCAGCGATGTAGATTTGCCCGTTTTCAGGCTTTTAAGTCAACAGTTGCCCATCGTCTCTCCCAATCGGAATGTGTCCCGCGTCTCGCCACCTTTAGACGCTCCCGTTGAAGCAGTCGACCATGAGTCAGTGCCAGCGCCACAGCTGCAATTGGCGGAGTACATGAGTACCACCAAAATATTGCCAGCAGAAATAAGCGCTGTAGCTGATATTGTTGCACCTGCCGCTGTAAACGACGGAAACTATTTTCTAAAAATACTCAAAGCCGAACAGGCTCGTCTGCTTGCGCTGGCCGCTGTTGCAGAGAAATACACAGATGCCTTGGTTAATAATCCGGGTATCACTGAGGACACCTTTGGGCTGCTGCGTTCGGCCTCGGGCAAGGCCCGTCTGTTGGTTTCGAAGAAGATGAAGCAGTTCGAGGGTCTCTGTCATAACAATTTGAACCGCTCGCCGGAGGATGAGTTCCCCACCACTCTGGATGATTTACAAGGCTTTTGGGATATGGTTTATCTACAGGTGAAGCACGTTAATTCGATATTTGCTGACATTGAGCACTTGAAGAGCAATGACTGGAAGCGCGCCGTTGACCCACAAAAGGTGGATACGGTGTCTATAAACAAAACGACAAAATCGGCTAAGACCGGCAACTCTGTATTGAAAACGAAATCAGGCGGAACAACCAACAATACAAGTGTAAATAGCTCCAAGATGGCTGCTGTCAATTCGGCGGCGGC
>JBAMBO010002718.1:0-11266 GCA_037044535.1 Lordiphosa magnipectinata | reverse complement strand
TTCAGATACGTTTTCAGTGTGATCATAATAATAGGTACACTTCATGTGTTGGTAAGAAAAAAAATTTGAATTTCCATTAAGTGTTCTTTTTTTAGTTAAATTAGTATTTCCTAATGTAGTATCCAGTGTATCCACCTCTATTTTTGGCCACTACTGCTATTCTTTTTGGCATACTTTTAATAAGAGCCTGGCAGGTCTCTACTGGTGTCTCATACCACAGTTTTTGGACACCTTCCCATAACAGAAAACAGTTTTATTCATTGTTTCAAACTTAAAATTTGTTCTCATTGGTTCTTAAACTATTTGATTTTAATAAAATTAACTTAATTGTAACATAGAATAATAATTTAACATAAAAGAGATCATTTTGTTTCAGATACGTTTTCAGTGTGATCATAATAATAAGTACACTTCATGTGTTGGTAAGAAAAAAAATTTGTATTTCCATTTTATGTTTTTTTTTTAGGTAAATTAGTATTTCCTTACTTAGTACCCAGTGTATCCACCTCTATTTTTTTTCTGGCAGGTCTCTACTGGTGTCTCATACCACAGTTTTTGGACACCTTCCCATAATTTTTGTTTATTTGAAAATGAATGCTTTGCCAATTTCTTTTTTAAGTCTCCCCATAAGTTTTCAATGTGGTTAAGGTCGGGGGATTGGCTTGGCCACTTCAGAACGTCAACTTTTTGGTCCTCGAAAAATTTAGATAACAGCCTTGATGTGTGTTTAGGATCATTTTCTTGCTGAAATACCCACCGTAATGGCATATTTTCCTCAGCATACGGTACCCTAACTGTTTCCAATACGGATTTGTACTCTTCAGCATTCATTTTGTTCGTAGTCTGATAAATTGGACCTACGCCGTATCAGGAGAAGCAACCCCATACCATTATATTGCCACCTCCATGTTTGACTGTTTTTTTTTGTAAACCGTGGATGGAATTCCTTTCCATTAGGGCGTCGAACATTCCTGTCACAGTCATTCCCAAACAAATTAATCTTGGTTTCATCGCTCCATAATATGTTTCTCCATCTTTTCTCCCCGGTGCATCCTACCCAGTCTTTGTGGTCCCTTGCAAAAGTTTGCCCCATGGTGATATCTTTTTTGCGCATTAGTGGGACTTTTCTGGCAATTCTTCCTGGTAGGTTGGCATCTTGTAGTCGTCTTCGGATAGTTGGAGCACTAACTGAATTCCCAATTTCGGCTGCAATAGCCTTCGATGACTTAAATGGGTCCTTTTTGCTCAAAGTTACTATGTAGTGGTCAAGGGTTTCTGTTGTTTTTTGTGGCCTTCCACGGGTTTCCTGTCTTGGTTTTCTTTATAATTCATTTTTAACAAAATTATGAGACCTGTTCATTAATTTGGCGATGGCTCGTAAATCGAGCTTCTTCTTTAGTACAATGAGAATTTCGACCCATTTTTTCTGAAAAAAAAAAATTATTTAATTCTCTGTATTGACAGGAGCTATACTTAATTTACCTTTAGTTACCAAAAGATCACTGATTACAAAATTATTCACTTGATACTTGTGAGAAACGGAGACTGTACCTATTATTATGATCAGGCGAAATGTGTGGTGGACTCTAGCTAAAGCTTTATTAAAGCTTTGATATACGGGGCAGCCATTTTTTCAACTCTTTGTCACAGTGTAGCCAGACATTGACAACAAAAAACCAAAAATTAAAAAGTTGTCAACACTAAAAGTACGAAAAAACCATCTATAATTAAAAAATTCCGGTGTGTACCTATTAATATGATCAGGTGTGTATTTATTACTTTAAAAGCAGTTTCTTAGGATATTATTTAGATCAAGGCTGCAAAGCGGTTCGGAACCGAACCCCTTAGAATCGGTTCGGTTGCAGTTTTTTGAGTTCGACGAACCGGACCATGAACCGAACATCTTATCATTTTGTCTCTTCGAACCTGAACCCGAATCGAACCACTTTTTTGAAAAATTAGGTTTGGTTCACAAAATTAAGTAGTTTTTCCAACGACACATACGAGAAAAATAAAGAAATTCATTGTAATCTAACTGCTGTCATTAAGGGGGGATTCTCCATGTCCAGGCTGTTTTTTTGACCTTTTTTAAAAAAAATCTGATTTGAAAACGCAAAAAGTTTTTCCAATTCTGTTTTTTTTTATTGTGTTACAAACAGATTAAAGTAAACAACAAAATTTATCTGCTTCGATATGAGGGCTGTTCACAAAGTTCTCGGCCGTCAAAGTGGGGGGTCCAAAAAAAAGGTATAGTGCTCGCGGCCACGATTTCTCGTCTCCAGGTTGTCTGAAATGAAAAGTAAAAACGGGTTATATATAAGTATAGATGTCATTCTGGTCTGACCCTCAAAAAAAATTTTGTGATTTTTTTTTTTACAAAATGTGCCCTTTTTAGTAGTTTAGAGTAAAACAAAAATAGTAAAATTTTTTTTAAAATTATGATTGCGGGTCAGACCTGAATGGTGACAAATTCTGCGTCGATTTCACTTCGTTTCATAAAAATCGGTATAGTATAACTGGAGATATCATGGCCGCCAGTTCGATAAACGTGGTTTCGAGATAAATGCGTTTAATGTTTGAAGTATTTTTTTTGCACAAAAATCTAAAATGTAAAAATGCATTCGATTTCAAGAATGGGGACAATTCTGCGTCGATTGCATTCTGTTTCATCAAAATCGGTTTAGTAGAACTGAAGAAAAGTGTCTTGGCAGTGCGAAAAAGTTGTTTTGAAAGTAACCAAAAATATTACAGATATTATTAGCTGCATACAGCGGACCTTCCTCACCTTCAAATAAAACTGTTTTCAGCAGCAACTCTCTCTCTGCTTTGCGTGCCATTCTACCTTCTTTAGTTGCGGCCGAAGCTCTAGTTTCTGAGCGGTTTAGTCGGTTATCGTTTCGCGATAATGCGTAATTATACACTTGGTTGCCAATCGAAATGCCCATCAAAGTCATTATTTTTAGGATAGGTTGAAAACCTTCGTTAAAAATACAGGTAGCAATGAAATTTGCAATGTCTATATTGTTATTTAGTGATATTTACGGAAAAACGACTCGTTTTAGCGACAAAAAAGGCTAAATCTTCTAAAGTATTTCGAATTTCAAAAAATCCTTTTAGGGCAATATCCTTAGGGCAAATATCCAAGCTATACAAAAATGCAAAAAATCGAAAAAAATTTAGCACATGGAGAATCCCCCCTTAAAGAAGTACTGTAATCCTACGACATTTCTCTAGGTCAGATTTATAATATCACCGTCGACAATGGAGCGAATATGGTTCGAGCACGAGAACTTTGGACATGAATGACATCTGCAGAGCAGAAAAGGAATACAACTATGAAGAATGTCCAATCTTGATGATATAGACTAGAATATCTAGACTGCAAAATGGCTCAGTCGACACCGCATCTGTCCAGTGTTGCCAGAATATGAGGACCGAAAGTTGCTAAATGTGCAAAAAATAATTGCTAAAAATAGCTAAAAATACAAAAAAGTGGCTTGTAAAGTTGCTTAAAGTCAAAACTTAAAAAAAATATTCATTTCAGAACTAAAATCTAACAAAAATTACACAAACATTCTATTCAAGCAATTAAGACTACAATAATAATTAAAATGTGGTCTGTAAACAGCCTGAAGACAGAATCTCTATTGGTTACTTTCAGTATTGAGCTAAACGAAAAGGTTGTGATTTCGCCGTAAGCAGCAAAAGTATCTTCAGTGAATTTTTGGCTAGTTAAAATTGAACCTAAATATTTTGCCTAAAAATCAAAGAGGGGGCAGCATTTGCTATATCTGTGTAGTCCATTTGTTTAAAATAATATTAAATAATAAAGCAAATAAAAGTTCTTAAAACCATCCTAATGCAGAGACAAAAATGGATATTTATTGATGAACCATTGGATAAATTCAGTTCTATTAGGACTGAACATTTAATTTAAGAAATAGTTCTTAGCCGGCTCAAGGTCGTGTAAATTTTTCTGTGCTAAATCTTAGATCTTAGAATTTTCATCTAATGCAGCTGAAAATAGTCAAAAGGATAAGAAAAAAAGGATTATAAAATCAATTTTGTAAGGATATGATAATATCCATTCCAAATAGATATTAGAGTATCAATTTTTTTTCTGAATGCTTAAAATCTCACTCATTTTTAACATTTTGAATAGTCCACAGTAGAGTCAGAACCCGTTAGGTGGGCTCAGTACTGAAATCAGCCCTGATTTGAAAGAGATGGTACTAAAAACATGGCTTTTCTTACGGGATTTTTTGTAATGAATTTGAGACTGACAGGGCGTTCTTTATTAGGCGTAAAAATTAAGAGAAAACACTCATGAACTGGAGCTATTTCTAATGATTATGCCCCAATTCATTACTGATTTATTTACATCTAAGGCGTTGTACTAAGGGGCTGTTTAATAGCATAGATGCCCGGCTTTCAAAAGGATTTATTAGTCATTATTTTGCACTGCGACTCGAAAGTACCGAATAGCTAAAAATAGCTAAACATAATTTTTAAATTTCCAGATTTGTAGCTAATAGCATTTTCAAAAATTTAATAGCATTTCCACTTTTAAAATTGCGAGAACAGGATTCAATTTCACTTTCGAAAAGTTGTCGTGGAAGTGGAATTGAGAACATGCCTAATCTATTTGTATGAAGTATCGTGACGAAAGTAAATTTTAGTCGTTCTGAGTATGAGGCTTTAAGTCCCGTACGCAGAATGACAGAAAATTCCTTTTGTCACAGTATTTTGTATTATTTTAAAAACTTTGGCTTCGCTTTTGATGCTTATGTGCTGTTAGAAAGTGGTTCTATTTATGTGAAATACTAAACGTTAAAAAATAAGTGGTCACTACAAAATTGGCTAGCCGAAATGTTTATTTACTTTGGATAGTTTGTGTCTTTACAACTGTTTCACTGATGACCTGATTTTGACGTCCACGATCACAGACTTTTAATAATAAATATTGGCAAGCAAAATTGCCTGCAACAGTGAGAAAGATATGGAAAAAAATATGTTTTCTAAATCGTATTGCGGTATATAAAGGGGTGTGGAAGCTTAATTTGCTTCCTCAGGCAAAACGAAAAATAATTTAAAAGCTTCGGGACGTCAAAAGATGAATTTATTATTACGAAATTTAAAAATTTTTTATGTAATTTTCTACAAAAGGTTCAAGATTCGAGTTGACTGACGAATTTAACTAATTGTATCCAATCTTCACCATTGAGCATACTTAAGCAATAATATTCCTTGCCTATGTTCTCGTAATATTGGGAATTTTCAAATAAAGTAAATGACGTCTCCTTTTTCCAGCCCATTGCTTAGAGAGCAGTTTGTATAGGTTCTCCTCATATTCGGCATGAAGTTTTATCACAAAAGCTCAATAATCAAACGGTTCAGATATTTTCTCTTTCCCAGATCGTAGTAAAGTATTATATAGATCTCTCTTTCTGCGATTCTCTGCCCTTTAGTTACATCTTTTCTCGTCCAGAGCAATTAAACTTAAATTAGTATAGAAGTAATAAGTAACACTTATCCTCTCCCCTTAAGCCATGCCATAACTCATTACCTTATCGGGTGGCAGATTCATTAAAAATTCTAAAATATTTGCACACAACACAACAAGAAGCAGAAAACTCACTACTTACCTTGCTACATGAAGTTACTACAGAAAATTTGCATAGTTTAACCGTTTGTCGCTGGGAAAGCGGCTCAGAAAAGCATTGCACATTTCTAAATAATTATATGGCCGCAACAATAACAACAACAACAAGTAAAACATTTTAAATGACTTTCAGTCACGGCAGCTCACCACGTTAGGGAGAGGTAGAAAGGGGAGGACATAAGTTAAATATGCAAACTTTTGCAAGCACATTAGTTGTTTTTTTTTCTTTCTGCCAACTGTGATAAGAGTTCTCAACTGTAAAACTTAATTAACAAATGGCAAAAGGAGCAATTAAAAACAAAATTCGCAATGCAGTCTTGCCGAAATACGCAAATGGGAACACAGGTGTCAAACAGGAGTTCACTCGCTAATTGGTTACAATTGTTTATAATTAGGTAACGCTAATTGTATGTTTATTTTAAAAGGGAAATTTTCTTAACTTGTCCAAAAATTAAGTAACATTAGAAGTAACATTAAAAAACGGGCCTTGAAATGTGTTTCATAGCTTTTTATTACATATTACAAAACACAGTTCTAGCAGAAATCATTATTAAACTGTTCAAAGTATTAGTAGTTCTTTTTACTTTTGAACTTCCGCAAGTTCCATCTGCTTTGGCGCACCTTAAAATCTGACCTCATATAGGAAACTCCTATCTTATCTTAGTTTTTTTTAAGAACTTAGCCAAGCGTAAGTTATATTTAAACCTATTCACCTCCTGATGATCTCAGTTTTGTGATGACAGTCAGACACGCAAGGGAATTCATTACGTACAAAAAACAAACCTGCCTCATTTAGATATGGACTAAAAGCGACCTAAAAATTTAATTACCTAACTAACCTTTTGGGTCAAAACTGGGTGAGGCTTAAGCCATTTTGTGTGGTGTTTATGTCATGCTGTGACCTATCCAAACTGAAGTGACCTATAAAAATAACAGGAATTGGGCACACTTGTAGAAGGAGGAAGTTTTTGGACTAATTTCAAGCTGCTAATTGATGAGTAAATAGATAATTATCATAATAATTTTAAAGGTTTGCTTTATTATCAAGTAAAATGTACAAAAGTTTTGCTTAAAGTTAACAGTTCTGTGTAACACTGAAAAGTCGATCGAGTCGAAAGTTGGAAATCCCAATCAAAAGCTGTAAATTTCAATGTGCAATAAAAAGAAATTGGCAGCTAAGCAGACCAAACAGCGTTAAGGTTTTCGCACTGCCATCATACCCTTTTACAATTTGCAGGTCTCGGCTCGATCAACTTTTTTTAGTTCAAAAATGTGTCACAGTTTAATCAGTGGTAAGATATTCATCTTTACATCTGAGAAAGTAAATTTAATAAATTTCTTAATTTACAGTTTCAAGTATTTAATTAAATTTAAGAATTATTCAAGAAAAAGTCAACAAAAAATAAACCTTCAAATATGTAATTCGATTTGAAGTAATAACTTTCTTTCCGATCCAAAACGTTGAGCCTTGACTATGATTTTAACTCTGAGAATTTTATGCCCCCAAAGTAAATTGGAACCTATTCCCATGTTATTGGAAAAAGGTTCTGTTACGGAACCGAACCCCTGAGAACCGTTTCGGTTCTCGTTTTTTTTGGTCCATCGAACCCTACCATGTACCGAACCTTCTAAAACTATTACCTTCCGAAGTCCATTTTGAAGTTTCTTCATATTTTAGCCAGGGAACAAACCATTGTCTAGCACTGAATCGGTTAGTGCATTATAAATTGAAGATATGTTTTGTAAAACATATCCAAACTCCTCATATATTACGACTATGAGAAAGGAAATTAAGCTAAAGATGTGTTGTATCTTGGCAATACAGACATCTGATATCTATGAAGTAGTACATAGTAAAATTACCAGGGTCTTTCGAAAGCCGACGCTTGATTGATAGTATTAATAATTGTGTTTCATTTGACTATAGTCAATAGCTATTAAAAGATATTTGATCATTGCATTGTGGGTCCAGGTACCTGAGTTCGGGACTATAAGAAATAGACTAGACCATACAACCCTATAAAAAGGTGTCACATCAGTTATCAATAAATTAGAAACCGCAAAAACAACGCACGGCCTTATAATGCGTTGCGTGGGGTTAAACCAAAAATGTATAAAAAGCAAGGTCGCGTTTGCGGTCCTTAAAACCGGTTCAGTTCGGGTTTTTTGGGTCCGACGAAACGGACCACTTTTCCGAAAAATTAGGTTCGGTTCACAAAATGAAGTAGTTTTTGCGTATATGAAATCTATTGCATATAGAACAAGTGAGAAAGTCGGTAAAGCCCGACTATAATATCCTCTGTACCAGTTCAGGCCGCCG
Source organism: Lordiphosa magnipectinata (assembly GCA_037044535.1). Taxonomy (NCBI): domain Eukaryota; kingdom Metazoa; phylum Arthropoda; class Insecta; order Diptera; family Drosophilidae; genus Lordiphosa; species Lordiphosa magnipectinata. The sequence continues at coordinate 3,284 of JBAMBO010002718.1, read as the reverse complement.
CTCGCATTTGCTCCAGACTATAATATTATAATCATAGCTCGTAAATAACTCTCAACCCTTTTTTCAGTTCGCTCTGCTCACGTCACTGACCGAAAAACCAAATATAAAAGGGGCCCGGGCTACCCGCAACCGAATGTGTTCTGTTATCGCGCTCATTGTTAAGTGGCTGTGGTTGACCACACAGCACTGATCAGTCTGACAGCAACCGAATAACAGGCACAACTCATTCAATTGGTCTTAAATTGCGTGCTTCTCGAAGACCAAACTCTCAAAATGTTGTTTGAAAAGGTTGCAGACTCAAGAGTTGCGCCAGAGTTTAACATAAGCAGAGAGAGAGAGTCTATGCGAGAGAGAACGAGAGAGCGCGAATAGTTCATCGCATACATTCATATCGTTAGCCGAGCCCATGATACAATTAGACAGGGTATTCCGCTCGGCAAAATTAGGTCCCTTATTGTATGTTTTACGAATTCGTGCGCATCAATGCTTACGCTATGACGGTCGGCAACGAACTGACAATAGGGGACCAAGCGGACTACCTTGTCTAATTGTATCATGAGCCGAGCCTTACACACCGAAGCATACCTACGAAGAAGACCTTTTGAATTCGGGAATTAGGCCAAACGGTCCCAAAAAAACCTAAAAGGAAAAAAATCAAAAAAATGTGATTCTCTCCTCTCACAACCAAATAGAAGCAGAGAGCGTAGTTACAGGTTGTTTCGATACCTCTTTTCAATGTGGTCGCACGAAAGCTGTCGTTTTCTGACAAAGGCAAACGGGGGACCGATTTTTGCGACCTCTGATTATAATACATCCAAGGAGTCACGCGGTTATCGTGCAATATTTTTGTTATACGCTCATCTCTAAGTTTCTCTCTCTCTACATCTCTCTCACTAAGATTGCCTTTGTTGAAAGGAATGCTGTGTTTATGGGTGGGGGGTGTTAACTGTCCGTTTTTTGCTCATAACTTGAGTATCCTTCATCTGATCTTTATCATTTCTTTGGAAAATCGATAAATAATGCTAATTACTAGTTAGAACCTTCTGTCATCAAAACGATATGACGTTTTTTCCAAATTGCGGGAGCAGGAGGGCGCGTGGCACAAAATGGAAAATAAACACTGTAATAGCCTTGTCCCTACTAAGGAGAATCATTGGACGGATAGCCCAACCACCTAGCAGCAGTCATAAGCAACAGTATTAATGACAGCAAATTGGTAAACTATTTCAAAATGTTGTAATTAATATGTGATGATTTGTGTTGTTTATAAAGAATTATACTCAACCATAGACCTTGAGCCAGCCAGATGTAAAACTTTGACATATCAAAAAACTTAATAAATTAAATGCGTCCAGGAGCAGGATTTGCTGAAATTCATAGAAAATAGAGGCAAATGTGTTTCAAAAAGCACAAATGTTGCGGACCCAAGGTTCGAACCAAATCTTTACTGAGGAACTGGTCCTCGAACCAAACATTATACTACACAGACCGAACTTTCTGCTGACTTTAGAGGTTTGCAGCAAAAAAAAAAAAACTTTAAAAGCATCAGTCTTGTTCTCATTGTTTCAACAGCAAAGAAATAGAAAATACCATATTCTAATTCGAGATAATACGCTTTAATGCAGCGGCGGGCAACAAATTCTAACTGAAGCGCAGAGCAACAACAAAATGCATTTACTTTCTATTCGAACGAAATTACGAATTGGTCTGAGAGGACGCTACGTGTCCAACGCTGTTATTAAAAGCTGTTTATTCTTATGCAATTGGTAAAATTAAATTAAAAGCATCCCCAGGTGATCCTATTTACAATAAGGGCCGATTTCCTTTCTTCCAGATAGCTGCTATGTGACAGATAAGCTTACAATTTACTCTGCTTTTTGTAAGTTTAGGTGACGTATAGCTCTATGTAGAAGATGAGAAATCGGGCCTAAATGTTTCAAATTTTAATAAGATAGTCACACACGAACCGAGATCGTAGTCTGCCTAGTCGATTCCAGGTACGCTTCTATCTACTACTCTTCTGCTAGAAGATTTTGTATATTAATCTAGGTCATAAGTTTTAGCTAAATTCGATCCAATCTTCTGGTGTAAATTTTAAACGATTTTATCGCTGCACCTTGGATCCGCCACAAACTTCTAAATTATCCCACTTTAAATTCTACAAATATTTTGCCAGACTACATAAAATATCATAGCCAATCATTTTCTAAATGTTAGATTCATCATTTGGCTTAAAGGCATTTTTACCAAACTGCCTCACACTAAAACCAGTTCAACGACTTTTCTCACCAAATGCTGCATTTGCATATTTTGAGTCTCTCTCTGGGTAACATGTTAAGTAATTTGAACGATAAGACAGCCAGACGTGTCCATATCGAATTGTCTGTGTGGAAAACCTGAAAAAAACTGTCAACAGTGAAACGCGTGCCAGGGCCAAATTCGTTTGTTAATGTAACCAAAACCACTGCAGACATTTGTGGGCTAAGACAGAGAGAGATGATCAGTGTCCAACACCTGCGGAAAAATTCTATATGTCTGCGACGCCTCTGCATTGGTTTTTTTTTATGGGGCCCACAGACAACATGATTTCATGTTGGCAATAAATTTTAATTTATCTTACAGAAATCTTATAAATCCTTTCCATATTTCAGGGAAATTGAATGTTTCTAAATCTACAGTTTTCCGTTCTGCAATTACCCAAAAGCCTCACCTAAAATTTAATTAAGAGCTAAGTGCTTCCGCAACCATCTAATTTCCTGTTCTGCAGTTTCAATTTCGTATCAATGCACTGGTTAAACTCTGCCTCAAATCAAAACCAAAAACCAGATGCAATACATGACAAAAGAATCGCTGAACCACAACCCTCCCCCCTCCATTCCCACTCCCACTCACACCCGCTGATGCACTCTTTCGCTTATCTGGTAAGAGAGCAGTGCACACTACTTAACTAGCTGCATAAATTTCAATTAAAATGCAGCAAAAGCAAAAGAAAAGCCTTATTAGGCTATCTTTTGAAGAGAATGGACCCTACTTTTACTTACTACAGACGATTTGAAACTCAATTACGAGGGCACTTAATTACGCTGCTCATGTGGTTACGAAAGAGAAAGAAAGAATGAGATAGAGTGAGAGGGGGGGAATATGTATAGTACATGCGCAAATAATTTGCATAGAACAAGTTGCAGTTTGGAGAATGACCATGAAGCTGAAAAACCAAAGCTGACAGCGCACAGTCATGTCCCAAGCACTGTGGGCTAAATGGTGTTTTTTTTTGTGTGCACGGG
>JBAMBO010002717.1:0-11379 GCA_037044535.1 Lordiphosa magnipectinata | reverse complement strand
CAATATGGATTTGTACTCTTCAGCATTCATTTTGTTCGTAGTCTGATAAATTGGACCTACGCCGTACCAGGAGAAGCAACCCCATACCATTATATTGCCACCTCCATGTTTGACTGTTTTTTTTGTAAACCGTGGATGGAATTCCTTTCCATTAGGGCGTCGAACATTCCTTTCACAGCCATTCCCTAACAAATTAATCTTGGTTTCATCGCTCCATAATATGTTTCTCCATTTTTTCTCCCCGGTGCATCCTACCCAGTCTTTGTGGTCCCTTGCAAAAGTTTGCCTCATGGTGATATTTTTTTTGCGGATAAGTGGGACTTTTCTGGCAATTCTTCCTGGTAGGTTGGCATCTTGTAGTCGTCTTCGGATAGTTGAAGCTCTAACTGAATTCTCAATTTCGGCTGCAATAGCCGTCGATAACTTAAATGGGTCCTTTTTGCTCAAAGTTACTATGTAGTGGTCAAGGGTTTCTGTTGTTTTTTGTGGCCTTCCTTGGTTTTCTTTCTAATGCATTTTTAACAAAATTATGAGACCGGTTCATTAATTTGGCGATGGCTCGTAAAGATTTGCCTTCTTTTCTCAGACTAAGAACCAATCGAGCTTCTTCTTTAGTACGATGAGAATTTCGACTCATTTTTTCTGAAAAAAATAATTATTTAATTCTCTGTATTGACAGGAGCTATACTTAATTTACCTTTAGATACCAAAAGATCACTGATTACAAAATTATTCACTTGATACTTGTGAGAAACGGAGACTGTACCTATTATTATGATCAGGCGAAATGTGTGGTGGACTCGCAATTTATAGAAAAGCTTTGATATACGGGGCAGCCATTCTTTCAACACTTTGTCACAGTGTGGCCAGATATTGACAACAAAAAACTAAAAATTAAAAAGTTGTCAACACTAAAAGTACGAAAAAACCATCTATAATTAAAAAATTCCGGTGTGTACCTATTAATATGATCAGGGGTGTATTTATTACTTTAAAAGCAGTTTCTCAGGATATTATTTAGACCAAGGCTGCAAAGCGGTTCGGAACCGAACCCCTTAGAATCGATTCGGTTGCAGTTTTTTGAGTTCGACGAACCGGACCATGAACCGAACATCTTATCATTTTGACTCTTCGAACCTCAACCCGAATCGAACCACTTTTTCGAAAAACTAGGTTCGGTTTACAAAATTAAGTAGTTTTTCCAACGACGCATACAGGGAAATAAAAAAATTCCTTGTAATCTGACTGCTATCATTAAGAGGGAATTCTCCATGTCCAGGCTGTTTTTTGGACCTTTTTTAAAAAAAATCTGATTTGAAAACGCAAAAAGTTTTTCCAATTCTGTTTTTTTTATTGTGTTACAAACAGATTAAAGTAAACAACAAAATTTATCTGCTTCGATATGAGGGCTGTTTAAAAAGTTCTCGGCCGTCCAAGTGGGGGGGCCAAAAAAAAAGGGATAGTGCTGGCAGCCACGATTTCTCGTCTCCAGGTTGTCTGAAATGAAAAGTAAAAACGGGTTATAATCAGTATAGATGTCATTCTGGTCTGACCCTCAAAAAAATTTTGTGATTTTTTTTGACAAAATGGCGGCCATTGAAAAATGAAAATTTAATATTATGATTGCGGGTCAGACCGGAATGGTGACAAATTCTGCGTCGATTTCACTTAGTTTCATAAAAATCGGTATAGTGTAACTGGAGATATCATGGCCGCCAGTTCGAAAAACGTGGTTTCGAGATAAATGCGTTTAAAGTTTGAAGTAATTTTTTTGCACAAAAATCTAAAATGTAAAAATGCAGTTCGAAAATGGGGACAATTCTGCGTCGATTGCATTCTGTTTCATCAAAATCGGTATAGTAGAAAAGTGGCTTAGCAGTGCGAAAAAGTTGTTTTGAAAGTAACCAAAAATATTACAGATATTATTAGCTGCATACAGCGGACCTTCCTCACCTTCAAATAAAACTGTTTTCAGCAGCAACTCTCTCTCTGCTTTGCGTGCCATTCTACCTTCTTTAGTTGCGGCCGAAGCTCTAGTTTCTGAGCGGTTTAGTCGGTTATCGTTTCGCGATAATGCGTAATTGTACACTTGGTTGCCAATCGAAATGCCCATCAAAGTCATTATTTTCAGGATAGGTTGAAAACCTTCGTTAAAAATACAGGTAGCGATGAAATTTGCAATGTCGATAGTGCTATTTACGGAAAAATGACTCGTTCTAGCGACAAAAAAGGCTATATCTTCTAAAGTATTTCGAATTTAAAAAAATCCTTTTAGGGCAATATCCTTAGGGCAAATATCCAAGCTATACAAAAATGCTAAAAATCGAAAAAAATTTTGCACATGGAGAATCCCCCCTTAAAGAAGTACTGCAATCCTACGACATTTCTCTAGGTCTGATTTATAATATCACCGTCGACAATGGAGCGAATATGGTTCGAGCAGGAGAACTTTGGACATAAATGGCATCTGCAGAGCAGAAAAGTAATGCAACTATGAAGAATGTAATGTTGATGACATAGACTAGAATAACAAGACTGCAAAGTGGCTCAGTCGACACCGCTTGTCAGCTGTTCGCTCTCATTTACGCTCTCTGAATACATTTGGTCAGCTGTTCACCCTCACTTACGCTCTCTGAATCAGAGCTCGCAAATAACCCTCAACACTTTTTTTAGTTCGATCAGCCCACTGACAAAACAGGAAAAACAAAGACGACTCGGTCTCTCACTAAGCAAAACACTTTTTTTCCCTCCTCATGTGTTTTCTGTTGAGCATTTTCGGTTGATCAAAACAAACGAGACAGACCGTCAATAACAACTAAGAGGAGCACTTGTGAGCGAGCGCTCACGCAAAAACTGTCTTCAAATGAGCAAAACACAAAAAGTGTCAGCAAAAAGTGTTATTTGTTTTGTTCGTGTGGTAGGCTGTGGGCTTATGGACAATATGTACAATATACATAATTAAATAAATATGGTTTTTAGGCGTTAAGCAATTACCAAAAACTATTATTTTTTTTGCATTTCATTTGATAGGTCGATAATAATAAATTTCTCCATACTACACATATGTACAAAGATCGTTGACTCAGACAAACACACACACACAGGCATCACAGTCACAAACTCGCTTACATTCTTCGAAGACACTTTGGAAGTCGGCTCTCGGCAAAACGGTCAGTGAAAGACATGAGCAAAACAGAAACGGAAAAAAGCGATCTTTGGTTGAGCGAAAACAGCTATTGAGCAAAACAGAATTAAAAGTGTCTTTTTGCAACCTCTTTTCGTTGTGTCTGTAACAGAACAGTTTTACACAGACACGCTGATAGTGTTAACAGTTTTTTGCGAGCTCTGCTCTGGATACATTTGGATTGTGTCCGTCTCGCTCTAACCAATGTAATTTCCTACTGGCACTATAAAGTATCTTTTTGGGCACAATCGTTTAGCAAATTTGTTCTCTAATACTCATTCTCCATGTTGATGAAGTTTGCTCATGTGAATCAAAAGCATTTCTTCATTTGGACCATGACCAAGTTATATATATACTTTATAGCAGGGTTTCCCAAGCAGAGAGTGCGAAAATGTGTCTCTCTCTAACACATAGTGATGCATGACTTCGGCAAGCATTCGGTGCGAATTGGCGAGTATGTTCGTGCCCCAGGGGTTATCGCTGGGGAACTCTGCTTAATAGGGTCGGAAATGATTCCTTCTCCCTGTTACATACTTTTGCACAAACTTAATATACTCTGTCTACCTTTGGTAAAGAGTATAAAACAGGATTAATGGGTTCAGGGGTTCCACGAACCGATCCGCGAACCGAACCTAAGACATTACAAATGTTTCGAAATCCAGGACCGAACCTTCTGCAAAATTTTAGAGGTTTGCAGCCTTGATATAGATTATATTTAAAAGTAAAAATGTATGTAGTCGCATGCTGCCAAAACTAATGAGTACAGGGATCGAAAATTTGGTTTCGAGTCAAAAAATCAGAATAAACCGTAATGCCAGCCTTAGAAACGATCTTTGCTATCCCTTCCAATTGTTTCGTTTTGGTGTTGCGAGAACACGAATCAATTCCACTTTCGAAAATTTGCCTATTTGTATGAAGTATCGTGACGAAAGTAAATTTTGGTCGTTCCGAGTATGAGGCTTTAGGTCCCGTACGCAGAATGACAGAAAATTACTTTCGTCACAGTATTTTATATAATTTTAAAATCTTTGGCTTCGAGTTCGAGGCTTTAAATGTTAAAAAATAAGTGAAGCCACTACAAAATTGGCTAGACGAAAACTTTATTTACTTTGGATAGAAACCAAGTTTGTGTCTTTACAACTGTTCCACTGATGACCTGATTTTGACATTATTCAGAGAACAGACTTTTAATAATAAATATTGGCAAGCAAAATTGCCTGCAACAGTGAGAAAGATATGGAAAAAACTTAGTTTTCTAAAACGTATTGCGGTCTATAAAGGGGTGTGGAAGCTTAATTTGCTTCCTCAGGCAAAACGAAAAATAATTGAAAAGCTTCGGGACGTCAAAAGAAGAATTTATTATTACAAAATTTAAACATTTTTTATGTAATTTTCTACAAAAGGTTCAAGGATCGAGTTGACTTAAGAATTAAACTAATTGTATCCAATCTTCACCATTGAGCATACTTAAGCAATAATATTCCTTGCCTATGTTCTCGTAATATTGGGAATTTTCTAATAAAGTAAATGACGTCTTTTCCTGCCCAATGCTTAGAGAGCAGTTTGTATAGGTTCTCCTCATATTCGGCATGAAGTTTTATCACAAAAGCTCAATTATCAAACGGTCCAGATATTTTATCTTTCCCAGATTGTAGTAAAGTATCTTATAGATCTCGGTTTCTGCGATTCTCTGCCCTTTAGTATTTATTCATTTTTGTTACAACTTTTCTCGTCCAGAGCAATTAAACTTAAATTAGTATAGAAGTAATAAGTAACACTTATCCTCTCCCCTTAAGCCATGCCATAACTCATTACCTTATCGGGTGGCAGATTCATTAAAAATTCTAAAATATTTGCACACAACAGAACAAGAAGCAGAAAACTCACTACTTACCTTGCTACATGAAGTTACTACAGAAAATTTGCATAGTTTAACCGTTTGTCGCTGGGAAAGCGGCTCAGAAAAGCATTGCACATTTCTAAATAATTATATGGCCGCAACAATAACAACAACAAGAACAACAACAAGTAAAACATTTTAAATGACTTTCAGTCACGGCAGCTCACCACGTTAGGGAGAGGTAGAAAGGGGAGGACATAAGTTAAATATGCAAACTTTTGCAAGCACATTAGTTGTTTTTTTTTTCTTTCTGCCAACTGTGATAAGAGTTCTCAACTGTAAAACTTAATTAACAAATGGCAAAAGGAGCAATTAAAAACAAAATTCGCAATGCAGTCTTACCGAAATACGCAAATGGGAACACAGGTGTCAAACAGGAGTTCACTCGCTAATTGGTTACAATTGTTTATAATTAGGTAACGCTAATTGTATGTTTATTTTAAAAGGGGAATTTTCTCATTTTGTCCAAAAAATAAGTAACATTAGAAGTAACATTAAAAAACGGGCCTTAAAATGTGTTTCATATCTTTTTATTACATATTACAAAACATACTACTTGCAGAAATCATTATTAAACTGTTTAAAGTATTAATAGTTCTTTTTACTTTTGAACTTCCGCAAGTTCCACCTACATTGGCGCTCCACACCTTAAAATCTGACCTCATATAGCAAACTCCTATCTTATCTTAGTTTTTTTTTTAAGAACTTAGCCAAGCGTAAGTTATATTTAAACCTATTCACCTCCTGATGATCTCAGTTTTGTGATGACAGTCAAACACGCAAGGGAATCCATTACGACCAAAAAACAAACCTGCCTCATTTAGATATGGACTAAAAGCGACCTAAAAATTTAATTACCTAACTAACCTTTTGGGTCAAAACTGGGTGAGGCTTAAGCCATTTTGTGTGGTGTTTATGTCATGCTGTGACCTATCCAAACTGAAGTGACCTATAAAAATAAACAGGAATTGGGCACATTTGTAGAAGGAGGAAGTTTTTGGACTAATTTAAAGCTGCTAATTGATGAGTAAATAGATAATTATCATAATAATTATAAAGGTTTGCTTTATTATCAAGTAAAATTTACAAAAGTTTTGCTTAAAGTTAACAGTTCTGTGTAACACTGAAAAGTCGATCGAGTCGAAAGTTGGAAATCCCAATCAAAAGCTGTAAACTTCAATGTGCAATAAAAAGAAATTGGCAGCTAAGCAGACCAAACCGCCTTAAGGTTTTCGTACTACCATCATACCCTTTTACAATTTTCAGGTCTCGGCTCGATGAACTTTTTACACTCTGTACCGAAGGTACATAGAGTATATTAAGTTTGTGCAAAAGTATGTAACAGGGAGAAGGAATCGTTTCCGACCCTATAAAGTATATATATTCTTGATCAGCATCAACAGCCGAGTCGATATAGCCATGTCCGTCCGTATGAACGAAGAGATCTCAGAGATGGTAAGAGATAGACGTTTGACATGTATGGGACATATATTTCTTATACTTGCAGGCAGATCTAGCTTATTTTCAATTTTTGCCACGCCCCCTCCCGCCCCCGCAATTTGGAAAAAACTTCATATCTCCTACAGTTTTGGAGATAGATCGTTCGTTCCTTCTAGAGATTATTTATCGATTTGCTGAAGGAATGATAAAGATCGGATGAACGATACTCAAGTTATGGGCAAAAAACGGCCAGTTAACACCACCCACCCCCCCACCAACAACCACAGCAACACACCCTAACCGTTCAACACAGGCAATCTTAGTGCGAGAGAAAGAGAGAGAGAGAGAAAATTAGAGAGCGCACCGCGTTGTGCGCGGGGTTTTACCTGGCCGTTTGACTCCTGAGCAAATGCGAGTGTAAGGGTACAGAGTATGTTACAGTCGGGCTTGACCGACTTTCTATCTTGTTTTAGTTCAAAAATGTGTCACAGTTTAATCAATCAGTGATAAGATATTCAGTTTTACATCTGAAAAAGTAAAATTAATAAATTTTTTAATTTTTAGTTTCAAGTATTTAATTAAATTTAAGAATTATTCAAGAAAAAGGCAACAAAAAATAAACCTTCAAATATGTAATTCGATTTGAAGTAATAACTTTCTTTCCGATCCAAAACGTTGAGCCTTGACTATGAATATAACTCTGAGCCTTGACCATGAATTTTATGCCCCCAAAGTAAATTGGAACATATTCCCCATGTTATTGGAAAAAGGTTCTTTTACGGAACCAAACCACACAGAACCGTTTCGTTTCGGGTTTTTTTGGTCCATTGAAGCCTACCATGGACAGGACCTTCTAAATATATTACTTCCCGAACTAGACCTCCCCTGTTTGGAAAAAAGTTTGATTCAGAAAAAGTACTTAAGTCAATTTTTTAAAGTTTCTTCATATTTTAGCCAAAGAACAAACCATTGTCTAGCACTGAATCGGTTGGTGCATTATATACTGAAGATATGTTTAGTAAAACATATGCAAACTCCTCATATTACGACTATGAGAAAGGAAATCAAGCTAAAGTTGTGTTGTATCTTGTCAATACAAACATCTCATATCTATGTAGTAGTACTTAGTAAAAGGACCAGGGTCTTTCGGAAGCCGACGCTTGATTGATAGTATTAGTAATTGTGTTTCATTCGACTATAGACAATAGCTATTAAAAAATATTTGATCATTGCATTGTGGGTCCAGGTACCTGAGTTTGAGTTACAAAGCGCATCAAATAGACTAGACCATACAACCCTAAAAAAAGGGTCACATCAGTTATCAATAAATTAGAACCGCAAACAACGCACAGCCTTATAATGCGTTGCGTGGGGTTAAACCAAAAATGTATAAAAAGCAAGGCTGCAAACCGGTCCTTAAAACCGGTTCAGTTCGGGTTTTTTGGGTCCGACGAACCGGACCACTTTTCCGATAAATTAGGTTCGGTTCACAAAATGAAGTAGTTTTTGTATATATGAAATCTATTGCATATAGAACAAGTGAGAAAGTCGGTAAAGCCCGACTATAATATTCTCTGTACCAGTTCAGGCCGCCGCTCGCATTTACTCCAGACTATAATATTATAATCATAGCGCGTAAATAACTTTTAACCCTTTTTCAGTTCGCTCTACTCACGTCATTGACCGAAAAACCAAATATAAAAGGGGCCCGGGCTTCCCGTAACCGAATGTGTTCTGTTATCGCCCCCATTGTTAAGTGGCTGTGGTTAACCACACAGCACTGATCGGTCTGACAGCAACCGAATAACAGGCACAACTCAGACAATTGGTCTTAAATTGCGTGCTTCTCGAAGACCAAACTCTCAAAATGTTATTGGAAAAGGTTGCAGACTCAAAAGTTGCGCCAGAGTTTAACATAAGCAGAGAGAGAATCTATGCGAGAGAGAACGAGAGAGCGGGAATAGTTCATCGCATACATTCATATCGTTAGCCGAGCCATGATACAATTAGACAAGGTAGTCCGCTCGGCAAAATTAGGTCCCTTATTGTATGTTTGTCGGCAACGAACTGACAATAGGGGACCAAAACGAGAGCGAGCACTTTCCGAGCGGACTACCTTGTCTAATTGTATCATGAGCCGAGCCTTACACACCGAAGCATACCTACGAAGAAGACCTTTTGAAAGGTCCCAAACGGTTTCAAAAAGACCTAAGAGGAAAAAATCAAAAAAATTTGAGTCTCTCCTCTCACAACCAAATAGAAGAAGAGAGCGTAGTTACAGGTTGTTTCGATACCTCTTTTCAATGTGGTCGCACCAAAGCTGTCGTTTTCTGACAAAGGCAAACGGGGGACCGATTTTTGCGACCTCTGATTATAATACATTCAAGGAGTCACGTGGTTATCGTGCAATATTTTTGTTATACGCTCATCTCTAAGTTTCACTCTCTCTATCTCTCTCACTAAGATTGCCTTTGTTGAAAGGAATGCTGTGTTTATGGGTGGGGGGTGTTAACTGTCCGTTTTTTGCTCATAACTTGAGTATCCTTCATCTGATCTTTATCATTTCTTTGGCAAATCGATAAATGATGCTAATAACCAACTATCTTTAGAAGGTACGGACCTTCTGTCATCAAAACTGTGGGAGATATGACGTTTTTTCCAAATTGCGGGAGCGGGAGGGCTCGTGGCAAAAATTGAAAATAAACACTGGAATAGCCTTGGCCCTACTAAGGAGGATCATTGGACGGGTAGCCCAACCACCCAGCAGCAGCCATAAGCAACAGAATTAATTACAGCAAATTGGTAAACTATTCCAAAATGTTTTAATTAATATCTGTTGATTTGTTTTGTTTATAAAGAATTATACTCAACTCAATAGACCTTGAGCCAGCCAGATTTAAAACTTTGACATATCAAATAACTTAATAAATAAAATGCGCTCAGGAGCAGGATTTGCTGACATTCATAGAAAAAAGAGGCAAATATGTTTCAAAGAGCACAAATGTTGCAAAATCAAGGTTCGAACCAAATCGTTACTGAGCAACTGGTCCTCAAACCAAACATTATACTACACGGACCGAACTTTCTGCTGATTTTTAGAGGTTTGCAGCAAAAAAAAAAAAAACTTTAAAAGCAACAGTCTTGTTCTCAATGTTTCAACAGTAAATAAATAGAAAATACCATATTCTAATTCGAGATAATACGCTTTAATGCAGCGACGGGCAACAAATTCTAACTGAAGCGCAGAGCAACAACAAAATGCATTTACTTTCTATTCGAACGAAATTACGAATTGGTCTGAGAGAACGCTACGTGTCCAACGCTGTTATAAAAAGCTGTTTATTCTTATGCAATTGGTATAATTAAATTCAAAGCATCCCTAGTTGATCCTATTAACAATAAGGGCCAATTTCTCTTCTTCAAGATAGCTGCTATGTGACAGATAAGCTCACAATTTACTCTGCTTTTTGTAAGTTTAAGTGACGTATAGCTAGCTCTATGTAGAAGATGAGAAATCGGTCCTAAATGTTTCAAATTTTAATAAGATAGTCACACACGAACCGAGATCGTAGTCTGTCTAGTCGATTCCAGGTACGCTTCTATCTACTACCCTTCTGCTAGAAGATTTGGTGTATTAATCTAGCCCATAAGTCTTAGCTACATTCGATGCCATCTTCTGGTGTAAATTTTTAACGATTTTATCGCTGCACTAAATTATCCCACTTTAAATTCTACAAATATTTTGCCAGACTACATAAAATATCATAGCCAATAATTTTCTAAATGTTAGATTCATCATTTGGCTTTAAGGCATTTTTACCAAACTGCCTCACACTAAAACCAGTTCAACGACTTTTCTCACCAAATGCTGCATTTGCATATTTTGAGTCTCTCTCTGGGTAACATGTTAAGTAATTTGAACGATAAGACAGCCAGACTTGTCCATATCGAATTGTCTGTGTGGAAAACCTGAAAAAAAACTGTCAACAGTGAAACGCGTGCCAGGGCCAAATTCGTTTGTTAATGTAACCAAAACCACTGCAGACATTTGTGGGCTAAGACAGAGAGAGATGATCAGTGTCCAACACCTGCGGAAAAATTCTATATGTCTGCGACGCCTCTGCATTGGTTTTTTTTTATGGGGCCCACAGACAACATGATTTCATGTTGGCAATAAATTTGAACTTATCTTACAGAAATCTTATAAATCCTTTCCATATTTCAGGGAAATTGAATGTTTCTAAATCTACAGTTTTCCGTTCTGCAATTACCCAAAAGCCTCACCTAAAATTTAATTAAGAGCTAAGTGCTTCCGCAACCATCTAATTTCCTGTTCTGCAGTTTCAATTTCGTATCAATGCACTGGTTAAACTCTGCCTCAAATCAAAACCAAAAACCAGATGCAATACATGACAAAAGAATCGCTGAACCACAACCCTCCCCCCTCCATTCCCACTCCCACTCACACCCGCTGATGCACTCTTTCGCTTATCTGGTAAGAGAGCAGTGCACACTACTTAACTCGCTGCATAAATTTCAATTATAATGCAGCAAAAGCAAAAGAAAAGCCTTATTAGGCTATCTTTTGAAGAGAATGGACCCTACTTTTACTTACTACAGACGATTTGAAACTCAATTACGAGGGCACTTAATTACGCTGCTCATGTGGTTACGAAAGAGAAAGAAAGAATCAGATAGAGTGAGAGGGGGGGAATGTATAGTACATGCGCAAATAATTTGCATAGAACAAGTTGCAGTTTGGAGAATGACCATGAAGCTGAAAAACCAAAGCTGACAGCGCACAGTCATGTCCCAAGCACTGTGGGCTAAATGGTGTTTTTTTTGTGTGCACGGG
>JBAMBO010002716.1:0-15080 GCA_037044535.1 Lordiphosa magnipectinata | reverse complement strand
CTGTAGTGCGCTTGTTGCAAAACCTTTGGTAGTAGTTAATAAGTAAATTTTCTCTAAGCATCCGAAAAGTGGGCATACGTAATCATTGAGAACAGCCATCACAATTGCCTTTTTATCAAATGCCTAAAAGTATGCAGCTTAAGACAGCAAAGACAGAAATCGTTTAAGTCTGCGTTAGCAGCACAACTTAATTCAGTAATTAAAACCAGCACTGCGCTAGAAATTTGCATTTCGCAACCCTGCAAATAGGTTAGCTGCTGGTTTGATTCGACTGGCCCTTCCTTTTCCGTTTTGGTCGTCATCAAGTTAAGTTCACACCAATTAAGCGATCAAGCAAATAAATTTTTTTTTGCAAACTTAAGCGAAGGAAAATATTTTGTCACCCTGACGGAAAAGATTTCAGCCCCAAGGCATTACCTTTAAAACACAATTAAAGGGCCAAGCTACCACGTAAGTGTTTTTCGACAAATTTTTGTCCGTTTTTGGACTTTTAGTTGTCAACCGACTGACCATGTGTCTCCCTAACCTCTTAGGTTTGGCCCTTATTAGGCGTCGACACTCTTTTGGGTATCCCAAATTGCCCATCAGCTAGTGTACGCCAAGTGTACCCAACAACACGCACACACCTTTGCGTATTTAAGACGAGCCAAGATCTGGCTGGGATCAGAGCACCGGCGACTCAAGCGAATCGATCAGCGCCTCTCTCTTCTCATCGTCTCATCATCTAATGGTTGCTGTGTGTGTTTCAAGTGCAGTGCCTACGCGAAGTTTAAACGGTCTAGTCGACGTCTGCCGACGAGCAGAAAATTTTAATTGCTGGAGCGCAGAAAAAGTGCTAAGAAAATTGGGGAAAATTGGCCAAAGATCAGCCATAAAATTCTGGTTCCACCCATATCAACACCAATCCAAAATTTTTTTTTTTGCAGCCATAACTAAAGCATTTAAAAATTGCATTAAAATTTTGTGGGCCATGTGCTAGTGCATATCAAAAGGAACACTTTTTCCTCGTATAGACCCGGTAATACCCTTGAATGAAACGAAACGAGTACGACATACAAGAAAGGCCCATATTCGTAGCAAAAAAAAATCATATTGAGTGAATTTTGTGAAAATTTAAATAATTGGCCAAAGTGAGGTTAAACAAAAGATCCCCATGGCAGTTCAATAAGTGAAAAAAAAATCTAATAAAAATTCATTAACCACCCAGTGACCCAAGGTCCATCTCATCCTCCTCACCTTTTTTTTTGTGTTTTTTTTTTCTCCGCAAATGATAATTGAGAAGTGATAAAAGTAAAAATTTCGAGCATGCCCTATGATAGGAATTATTATTATTATTAATTGCCATCTAATGAACTAATTAAACATATTTACGCAACCAACAACTAAAACTACAGCACACATCAACTCAACCTTGGGAGCGCTCTCAACGATAAACAATTGATGGGTAAGTGATCGGCTTCGGTCGTAATAAAATCTGCATTGCAAAAATTATTTCATTAAATTGGCAAATCAATTAAAACATGAGTCAACACACATAATCCCCCATGATCAGCTGTATATCCAAATTTCAATTGCTTTGCTTATTCACAGCTTAATAATAATGAATTCTTTTATTGCCCTTAATGATAATTAACAGTATTCAGTATTAGCCTCAATGATCATTAATAGTTGACACAAATCTAAAATCACCGCCTGTCTGGAAATTAGATAATTTTACAATCACTTATGATCATTAACTCTGTCTGTTTTGCGAGATCGGCCTTGAGTGCGGAAGAAGTTTATGATCTTTAATGATCATTTAATACTCATATTTGCCAAGAATTTATTTTTCTGATTAGCCTAAATAGATTTTTATTTATCTATCAGTGAAAGCGTAAATATATAAGTATACCTTTAAATATATTTTAAGCATGAATTAATTTTTGATTACTCTTCTTTTGCTAGCCATAATCATGAATATTTTCTTAAGCTTTAATTGTAATAAAATGGAAATAACTATGAATTGCTAAGCTATCTTCTCCTTGGGGAGCCATGCATCAGAAATAATGATAGGGGTTTAGATCGAGAGTGTGTTCTAGGGATCACCGACCTGCGATGGGTCTTGCGGCATTGGTGGTCAAGGTAGGGTGGGCAAGTTGCTGTCACCATAACATCTGGACAGCACAAACACACAAACGCCACAGCAGCTGCAAGAACATCTTTGCAGTCGACTTTCAGAAGCCATGTATTTATCTGTCCTTATTTCTTCTTTATTTTTCTTTCCTGTCTAGTTTTTTTTTATTGAATCTCAAAGCCATATTTTAGCACGCGAATATCTAATATGATTATCTATGTAGTCCGCGAGTAGGTAGCACAATGATCAACTATAGAGACCCACCCCTTTGCCGACGACAATTTGAGCCGGAACCAGCGCGTGCTTCATTCGTCGCTACACCCTACATCAGCTCGTCAGACTGGACATATCCATCGTTGTATGTTACAGGGCATCCAAACACATCCTATTTTTGGGACCTTTCAGTACCAGAGTAACTGGCGAGCTCCAGCTACTATAACTTTCTTCGATCACTCCGAGACTCAGCATCCTGTCTAGTTCAGCATAAACGAGCAGCTGCTTTGCTGGTGAAATTGGGTAGTGTCTCTGCTTCACTGGTAGCTGCTCATTTTGCACTACAATTACATGTTCTTCTAGTGATGTCTGTCCTAATCCCAGTGTGGGGCTAGACGGGAACGTTTTCTTCACTTCTTCCAGCTGCTCGACTTGTTTAGTCTGCAGAATATGAGGCTCGTACGCTGTTGCCGGTGGCCTGGGGTCTTCTAAGGCGGTCATTTCACCAACATCTTCCAGCATGTCGATTGACCCGTTTCCAGGTCAAACTCCCTTGCGGCCGATAACGGCCAGATCAAATGCTTGCCAGAAACCAATGCCAAAGTAAAATGCCTGCTGTAGCTCAGGCACAATTAAAAACTCCAATTCCTTGACTTCTTGCTCCCAAACCACCGCAAACGAAATAATTCCTTGCACAGTCGTTTTTCCACCATCTGCAGTTCGAACTTGCTGCCCTTTTAGTCGTCTAATTTTACTCTCTCGTCCCTTTAGAAATTCTTTGGCACCCTTTCCTATACAGTTGGCACTAGCCCCAGAATCTAGAAGTGCCAATACCTCTTTACCATCTACTTCCGATTTGGCAAATAACCGATAATCTTTCTGAACTGACACGACGGATGCGACAACTACCCCCTTCAACGCCTTTGCATCTTTCTCCCGTTGCCGCAACTTCTCGATTTTCCTAAATTTCTTTGTTTTAAGTTGGTCTCCTTCCTCCACTAAACCCACATTCTTCATCTCATACTCTTCCTGACCCTGTAGCAGATTTTTTCTGGTATGATCTGCTGCGGCAGCTGCTGTGTGACTCTTACTGTGTGTGCTTCGGGTGGTGGCCTCCCTGCGCAGGGGTTCCCGATGCCCCTGGCAGGCTTTTCGCTAAAAACTCTGCGTCGAATGATAAATACGACTTTCCTTGCCCACAAGCAAAACATTTGGACTCATGTAAAACTGACTTGCAATTTTCTCGGCTGCCTGGACCTTGCTTTTTATAGAAATCGCTGGGCAATCCACATGTATAGCAAAGGTATAAATGAAATGGGGAAGAGCAGAGAGACTCGCTTTCTGATGATGGCTTAGCTCTCAGTGGCCCAGTTGATGACCCCATAGGTAGACCCGGATGACGATTTCCTTGACCCCCATTTCCCATTGGTCGATGACTACGCTGGAAGACTTCGACCTCTAAAAGCTCCTGTTCTGGCAGTAACTCGGAAACATTTAGTCCGCCTCCCTTGTGTTTATGCTCTTTTAACCACTTTTCGGCTCTGGAACCTTCTTTGCGCAGCGCGGCCAAAGTTACTGTTAAGTATCGGCACTTGTGTCACCTCTAGAACTATCGAATTGTAATAATACCTACGAAATACGGCCACACGAATGCTCTGGCAACACTGTAAAAATGACAAACAACAATGTAAAAGAAGACGAATAAAAAGCACACTTTGTAATTGAAAACGCGTGAATACACAACATATTGGCGACGAGGTCAAAAAAAAGAGGTTAGATAACCTGCAAATCACTTGTATTACAAGAAAGGCATAAGTTGTAGTTACAACATCAAAGTGTTATGCCGGAAGGAGATTCTCCAGACACAAAGATGACGCAGCCCAGCTTAACAATTATACAGGCGTCAAACATTCCAGAATTCTCAGCTCAAACAGCATGGCACATGTGGCATGAGAGACTAGAGATTCATTTATGTGAGATTGGAGCTAAAGGGGACGAAGCACAGAAGGCAACATTGCTAAGGTTCATTGGCGCTGAGGCATACAGTGTATTACACAGTCTCTGCAGCCCGAGTGCACCATCCAGTAAATCGTACAAGGAACTATGTACCATATTACACACCCATTATACTCCACCCACGATAGTTTTCCATAAGCGAAAACAGTTCCACACAGCATGCAAGAAGTCAAACGAGTCAGTTGCGGATTGGTACGCGCGGATCAAGAAGCTTGCACTCAGCTGTAAATTTGGCACGAACATAGAAGCATTTGTTCTGGACAGATTCATTGTTGGATTGCCGATTGAACTCTTTGAAAGACTCTGCGAGGAGGACGAGACCATAACCTTGCAGCCAGGCGTTAAGGAAAACCTTAATATGCGAGACGAAGATGGCGGCAAGAACTTCACTAAGGGAAGTAAGCGATGACAACGATGCGGTCAACTATATCAATAGGACACGTAAGCACCAAGGAGGCGCTGATTCAGCGCTAGACAAGAAGAGACAGCCATGTTCCAGATGCGGCTGGCGAAATCACTCATCGAGTGAATGCAAATACAAGGACAGCAAATGTCACAAATGTGGCAAGACGGGTCACTTAGCATCCGTATGCACGACGAAGAGCGGAAAGAACGTAAATTATGTATCTGTTTCAAGTAAAATTCATGATTCAAGCAAATCAATTGATAAGCATATTTTCAGAATTTTAGGCAAAAGTCCAGAGGGAGCATTCACACTACCAGTTCAAATGGAAGAACTGAAAATGGAAGCAGCTTGTGACACAGGCGCACCATGTACATTGATTCCTGTTGATCTGTTTCGAAAAATTAACGTTTCAAACTTAAGACCGTGTAAGATGCCATATGTCAATTACAGTGGTTATCCTATCAAGATGTTGGGTGAGTTTGATGCATCAATTATGTTTCGAGATACCTATAAAAGAGTGGTTGTAGTTGTGACCATATCCAAAAATCCTCCGTTGTAAGGAAGGTCGTTTTTACGAGCATTTAATTTTGAACTATGCCAAATTAATGCTATTTCGGAACAAAAAGACAATAAAATACTAGCAGATCAAATGCTAAATGAATTTTCATCTGTATTTACAGATAAATTTGGAGCATATGTTGGAGACAAAAATTATGTGGTGATGCCAAACCCATATATCATAAACCAAGACCACTTCCACTGATGTGGAAAGAGAAGGTTGAGCAGAAAATACGAAACTTAGTAGATCAAGGTATGTTAGAGCAAGTGGACAACTCTGAATGGGGAACTCCCTTAGTACCTGTTTTGAAGTCTGATGGAGATTTGAGAGCTTGCGCAGACTACAAGGTTACTTTAAACAAATTTCTATGTGACTTTAGGTATCCGTTACCAAGGATTGATGAAATTTTTGCAGCTCTAGAAGGAGGCGAATTATTTACGAAATTGGATTTTATCTCAAGCCTACAACCAGTTATTATTGGATGAAGAGTCCCAATCGCTATGCACTTGGAGCACTCATGTGGGAATTTTCAAGGTTAAGAGACTACCTTTTGGTATAAAGACAACAGCTATCTTCCAAAAAACCATTGAAAATATACTCAGAGGCATTCCGTATGTAGTTACATAACAAGACGACATCACCGTCACAGGTCCTGATATGAAAACTCATATTCGTACTCTAAGGACTGTACTTAGCAAGCTGAATTCAGCAGGGCTAAAATTAAACAAAGCAAAATGCAAATTTTTTGAGAAAAAGATCGAATATCTAGGTTTTGTCATAGATAAAAATGGTCTTAGTAAGAGCAATGAAAGAATTTCTTGCGTTATTAACGCACCTACACCGACTAATGTATCGGAAGTCAGAGCTTTTATAGGAATGGTGAATTACTATTCAAAAATCACTAACAAGTTCGCAGTAAAAATGGATCCATTGTACAATTTATTGAGGAAAGGTTCCGAGTTTAAATGGACTCCAGAATGTACAAAAGCCGTATAAGGTTATTAAAGATGACATATCATCTGACAATGTTTTAGTGCACTTTAATCCAGAATTGGAAATAATATTGACGACAGACGCATGGAATACAGCAGTCGCGGGCATTCTCGCACACAAGTTCAAAGATGGAACAGTAAAGCCAATTGCTTTCGTATCCAGAGCACTACAAAGCAGTGAAAGACGCTACAGTACTATTGAATAGGAAGCTTTAGCTATCATATTTTTGGTTTCCCAGCTTCGCCAGTACTTACTGGGTCAAAAATTCACCTTGAGGACAGACCACAAACCGCTTCTGACCATGTTTGGAGAACACAAAGGATTGCCATTAATGGCCTCGGCAAGAATGCAGAGGTGGGCATTACTTTTGTCTGGCTTCAATTATGTAGTTGAGTACGTAAAGGGCACATTTAATGAAGCTGATCATTTATCCAGAACTCCTCAGATTGAAGGAGAGGTTCAATCAAAAGAATGTAATTACATTAACCTCATTAGGCAACAAAACCCATTGAGTTTAAATTTTCAGACTATAGTAAAAGCTAACTAGACGAGATCCGTTATTGTTGAAATTGCTGAAGGCAATAGAAAATGGAACTATTTCCCAGTTGGGGGAAGAACACAAGGCATTTAAAAACAAGGAAACTGAATTATCCGTAGAATATGGATGCATGATGTGGGGTTATCGCACAATAGTACCACAAAAGCTACAAGAAGAGGTACTTGACTATCTTCATATTTCACACTTAGGTATTGTGAAAACTAAAGCTTTAGCCAGAACCTACGTTTGGTGGCAAGGGCTTGATAAAGACATAGAAAGAATGATAAGTCAGTGTGAGCCATGTCAAAAGTTTCAAGAAAGTCCCAATAAAAGCGCATTAATTCCGTGGTGAGCGGAAGTCTCAGCATGGAAACGAATTCATGTTGATTTTGCGGGACCAATAAGAAATCAATATTTCTTGGTCATAGTTGATTCATATTCCAAATGGGCAGAAGCTATGATCACAAAACAGATTACATCTAATTTTACCGTGGCAAAATTAAGAGAATTGTTTTGTAGATATGGATTAGTTGATGTACTGGTTCGTGACAATGGACGCCAGTTTACATCCGAAGAGTTTAAGATCTTTTTGAGGATGAACGGAGTTAAGCATGTTTTGACTGCTCCAGGACATCCATCGACAAATGGTCAAGCAGAGATTTCCTAAAAACTCTCAAGAAGTCGGTATTAGCCACACTTAATCAGTATCCTACTGAAAAACTGGAGACTGTTGTTAACAGATTTCTAGCTGATTACAGAAACACGAAACACTGTACTACAGGTGAGACTCCAGCGAAGCTTTTCTTAGGCCGTAGTCTCAAAACCAGGTTAGATTTTCTGACTCCACCAACAGTAAGACAAACCATTTTGAAGAAACAGGGAACCAGTGCTAACAAATGATCACAAGGATGCTAATGCATTGAATATTGAAAATAGTGTGGATGCTTCGTCTGGATATAACAATAACGACATAACTCCCAAAAGAAGTTTAAGGCCACGTCAAGATGGCAAAGTTTTAAGAACAAATGTAAAGAAATGATGTTATAAGTAAAGACTTAGGGGGAGCATGTTAAGTATCGGCACTTGTGTCACCTCTAGAACTATCGAATTATAATAATACCTACGAAATACGGCCACACGAATGCTCTGGCAACATTGTAAAAATGACGAACAACAATGTAAAAGAAGACGAATAAAAAGCACACTTTGTAATTGTTACCATCGGCGTTGAATACAACAGTCCCCCCATTTGGGCATATAGGTCGTCTTTCATTATCTTCACTAGCCTGTCCTCTGGCATCTTCTCCACTAAAACTTACAACTTAGACTATGCACGTCCGCATAGAATGATTTAAATGTCTCCCCTGACTGCTGCTTACGTTCCATGATGGATTTAATAATTGAATAGTCAGTGTCTGATGTAGTTTCTTGTAATTTCTTGTTTCAGATCATCATACCCGAATACATCGTCTTTGTCATGATCTTCACGCAGCTGCCAGTACCACTTAGCTGCTGCCCCTGACAGTAGGAAGTGGAACTCATTAAAGAGCTGGTATTTGGTGATGCTGTACAAGCTCTGCATTTTCTCTACGCGGAATATAAAACTTTTCACAGTCATACCCTTTTCGGAGCAATGCCTATCTGACTTATTTTACTGGCAAAACTGACGGACTCTTCGTACTCCTTGTTCTCGTCCTCGTCGGATTGAATCGGCCGGTGGGGCGGATTATGCCTAAACCCTTCGCGCGATGAGTTTGGCAGCTCTAACAACAATCCTGCGGGATCTTCTTCTGGTAACGCTTGCTTTGCCCTGCGCGTCAAGTGGCGACCCCCTGGTAGTTGCGATTCTAAACCTTGGCTGTGGGTGGGCTTTTCCATTCAAGCTACAAATCACCTCTACTATGTCGCACTAGTACTTTCTCCATCTATACCCTCGCTTCTCAACAATAGGAAGGTATTGGTATGCAAAAAAAAAAATATCAAATAAGATATATATATTTATTACATGAAAATATCTAAATCGAGATAATCTCGAACAGCGCAAAAAAATATATGCCACCACGCAGCAAAAACCACTGTAGTGTGCCTAAAAACAATGTATTATTCTAATGATGGTGGTAGAGTATGATATAATATAAAGCGCGTGCAATCCCCAAAAAAATCCCAAAGAACTATGCAATAAATCTTGCGGAATACTTGCATATGAAAAAATTGTAAAATAAAATATATGAATAAAAATTTCATAAATTGGTTGGGGTTGGTATGCTTTGAGAGCCGGTGACGCAAGATAGCCACCTATGGCTATCCGCGAAGTGCCTTTCCCTCTCTCGGTCAAAAAACTATATATATATGTGGATTTAAACTGTCCATCCCCCTCCCAACCTAGTCTCGAGTGATGTTGTGCCGCAATTAAACACTGCCTCATCTCCAAGACGCGTCTCCGTCTTAAAAGAGCAGCTAGCTATATTCTGACCAACACCTCAGCGTTCACCTGGCTTTACTAGCCATGTCTCCAGCGCGGTTATTGCCCAGTTGCTAACAGCATACCAAAAAAAATATATAACAATTCATTCCTCGTTCCCTCATCCCCTATTGGCCTGTCGCCTTACTTGGGGGGAGTCGTTCGCCTAGTGTGTTCCCTTTACATATACTCACACACCCGCAAAACAATTAAGAAAAGAAAAACTGAAAGTAAAACTAATGTCCGCCCTTGCACAAACGTTGGGCGCCAATTGATATGTTTCTTAGGTCCCGACAATAATTATTTCCCCTCGTATGGCACGGTATTAGCCCGGCTTGGCTCGCCGTATGTGGGGGGATCCTCTGTGGGGGTATTGAGGTTACCGAAACAATAACAATATTTAGAATTCGTGCCAAATTCAGCTAGAAAAGAAAAAGTCCGTTTAAAAGTGATGTCAATGCTGTCCACCAGTTGGCCCATGATCCTACCACACTTTCGTTCCCCATACATTCACTTAACCATTCTCACACACTTTCACTTACCACACACACAGCCTATCCCACACACTCTCCCATTCAAGCAGCTTAAGCATCACGCACACATTCACAGGCAACCGATCAGCGTGGCCTAGCCCACCCCTTCCACTCCGCTCATGCGCAGTGGCCTTTGGGCTGTGATCGGCCGAAACTCCATGGCCCCCATATTTCCTAGTCAGTCACTAAAAGTCAATAGAGGAGCGCTTCGCTTCGCGCTTACCACTCACCATTCTGCCCCTTGGCACACCAACCCCAAACAAACTCCCTTAGCAACACATTGATATTCTGGCTTCAAGCTTCACAATAGTTTTATTTAAATTAATCCTACTCTGCATAATAACTACTAAACTTCAGTTAGATAACAAGTTTTGTCCTATTTTTATGACCATAATTATCACTAAGAAGCTAAAATTAGTAATAATAAAAAATAAAACGAAAGCGTAAGTTAAAGTCGGCTCTAACCGACTTCGATATACCCGTTACTCATGGAAACAATTGTTTAATAGCCTTCCTGTATGCCTGAGGTGGGTCAGCCGAAAAGTATGCAACATTTTTTTAACTCGGCTATTTATCATCCGATCTTGATGAAAATTTAAGGGCTTATAGATGTTGCGAATATTAATCTACACTTTAAATTTGAGATCGATATAAAAATTGTGGGAGTTATTCACCATTTTTTATTGTGGGGGCGGGGGTGGGCGTGGCAAAAATTTGAAATAAACTTGATCTGCGCGCAGACAATAGGAGTCTACATTTCAAAATTGGTTGCTCTAGCTCTTCTAGTCTCTGAGATCTAGGTGTTCATACAGACAGACGGACAGACGGACGGACGGACAGACGGACATGGCTATATCGACTCGGCTATTGATGCTAATCAAGAATACATATACTTTAGATGGTTGGAAATGATTCCTTCTGCCTGTTACATACATTTGCACGACTTTAGTATACCCTTTTACTCTACGAGTAACGGGTATAAAAAGATAAATCAAAAGGAGGAATAAATATGCATTCATTAACCAAACAATCCAAAGCAGCTCGAACGGCTATTATTAATGCATTCATATATGCTTAGGCAAACTAGGAAATTCGCTTTGATTTCCAGAAAACAATAAATTTGAATTTATGCTTTTCTATGTTTGTGTCGCAAGCGCTACACTTACCTGTCGAATGATGTTGGCGCCAGCATTATCGACGAGCTGAAAACAATTGAGCTAAGGAGTGGTATCATTTAGTTAGTATTAATTATTCGGCTGCTCTTGGCTGTTAGTTAGATGCTGCACCGAATAGACAACAACAAACAAAGAAAAAGTAATATTTCACAGAGATCAGCCTTGAGCATTGGGCAATTGATTTTTGCTGAATCTCTTTGTTAAAAAAACCTAAGACTTTATTCCCTCCCCCTTATTTTGCCTACAAGCCCTTCTTCGGCTTTGCCCGAGACTCCACCGCCAAGTGCTCCGAATCTCCACTATCAGTGGCCAAAGCTCTCGTTTGCGCTCTCCCACGCCGCTGTCACTTGCATCAATTGGGCGATGCTTACGGGAGGGGGTGTCCAATGCGGGTGTGCAGGTTCGGCTGCACTCTCACACCGTTTGCAAAGTCAGTTGGTCAACCGCAATTCAGCGTGCTGACTTGACCAAAAGGTTGTTGACCTGATCTTCGCGATTAGAAAGAAGAAATAGGCAAGGCCAGCGCCGGTGGGAGTGTGCGCTCTTCTGACGAGCAGCCCTCCTTCCTATTGCTACTGCTGTTGTTGCTGTTGTCGCTGTTGCCGAAGCGACTGATGTTCTTGTTTTTGTTGTCGCTATTGCCGAAGCGACTGATGTTCTTGTTGCTGTTGTCGCTGGTTCTGCAACGGCTGTTGCTGCTGTTGTCGCTGGTTCTGTAACGGTTCTTGCCGCTCTTGTGGTTGTCGCTGTTGCTGAAGCGGCGGTGGTTGTTGTTGCTGTTTTCGCTGATGCTGAAACGGCTGTTGTTGCTGTTGCTGCCGTGTATATGACGACAATTACATGAATATTGAATGCCAATATTTGGCTGTTAATCACTGGTACAAATACCAGTGACAAATCACAACATCTCCACGGGCTGTTTTTAATGAGTTTTAGCGACAAAATTGCCTCCACTACGAGAGCATAAATTCTGTTTCCTTCCGCACGCTTCCTGAATATCGCAACTCGACTCACTGTCTTCGGTGATCTGACTTTCCTACGAGTGCCTCCTTCTTAAGTCATCACCTCGGCTCATTATTTCTATTTTTTTTTCTTCTTGATCAAGCGAGGGTTGCTGCAGGCTCTCGTAGCAATGCATACCCTCATAAACTCACCAAATTGTACTTTGAAAGCGAAGACAACATCATTGCGCATGCACAAGAGAAGCGATAACTTGAGTCTTTTGTTAATTGGTTTAAACCATTCTCACTAACTGCGCACGCCCCAGATCCTGAAGTTAAATGCTGATGAGGAAAAAGCTTCTTGTCTCAACATTTTGGTGCCCAACGTGGGGCAGGTGTAGTAGTGTTGCTGTGAAATGTTAAAATAATTAACATTTTTCATACCTAAAAGTTAATCGCGAAACTACAACAACAAGCCCTCGCTTCGCCTTGCAGTTGTCGTCGCTCGCAAAAAATGTGATCTCGCATAACGGTTCAGTCCCGCTATTTTCGTCGTTCGCTTTGCTGCTGCTCAACGCATCGGACTTGCATCATCTCTTTCGTTCTCGTCGGCTTCGTCACTGCTCTACGCACACAATCACGCTGCTTTTCTGGAATCGCATCTCCTCATTCGTTCTCGTCGGCTTGTCACTGCTCTACGTACATAAGCACTCTGCTATTCTGGACAGCTCATCCGTCTGTTCTCGCTCGTTGTCGCTGCTACACGCATTCATTCTTGTCGATCGCTATAGAAATTGCATCATTCAATTCTAGTTCGGTGTGCTTGCCGCTCCAATTCTTGGCCTGCCGGCTTACACACACACACGCATATTACCCGTTACTATCGTCGCTGCTCTCTGCCTAACGGTACAATAATTTCGATTTGCTGCCTGTACCAGTCGTGAGCTGTGTGGTTGGCAACTTATATTCATTTGCAGTTTGGATTAAATTGTTCAACAAAAATGTCGCTCAATGACCTCAAACGTCAACGGAGTAATGGAAAAGGAACATTTCTCGTATCAAATCCCTGGTGGAGCCTAAATTCGGATCGGAATCCAAGCTGTCTCCTGATGAACTACGCAGTCGCTTGGGCATACTGGAATCATATTTCAAAAAAGCTCTTTCAATTCAAGGTAACATTGAAAACCTTGATTCAACTGATAATGGTCGCGCTGACCTGGAGGACTAGTATGTGACAATCAAGTTGTGCATCAGGGAGCAAATTGGCGTAAGTCTAAACGCCACAGTCACATCCCTGGATTTGTCCACAACACCAGCAGTCACAATGAGGTCTTCGTCGCTACCAAAACTGTCGCGACCTTCGCTCGATGGAAATTACTCCAATTATAAGAATTTCATTCACTCTTTTGAACAAATCATTGCAAGTGAGTCTGGATTGTCCGATATAGAGAAGTTCAACTATTTGCAGACTTGCCTCAAAGGGCCTGCGTTAGAAACTATTAAGGCATTTCAGGTTACGAAGGAAAATTATCCCAAGGCCCTAGAAAGATTTAAAGAATCCATAAAATCCCAAACTGCGCCCAGTTCAAAGCTTTGAACAGCAACCAACGCTTCGCTCACGTCAAGAAACTTGGACTTTGCATCAATTGTCTCGGGAACGGTCATAAACTGGCTCAATGTTCATCAACATATAGATGCCGCCATTGTAATCGAGCTGATCATTCATCGTTGCATCATGATCATCCCCCATCGTCGCAGTCTTCGATTACACAGGCATCTTCTCAATCAACACCCGTGAGTCAACCAACGTAACCATTTTGGCAAGCTGCACCGCAACCTCAATTATCTCAAGCTGCTTCACACTCTCATATGGAGATCGCAGCAGAGGATCAAATCCTTTTGGCAACAGCTATGGTATTGGTCAAGGACTCATCAGGTGAATACAAGCTTGGTAGAGCGTTGCTGGATTCCTGCTCACAGGTAAATTTCATTACTGAGAACTTTGCTCAAAATCTTCGCCTTCATCGTGAACGTCATAACATTGGAGTTCGTAGTATTGGAGAATCCTTAACAAATATAAAGTCTAGCACAACTACTTCAATAAAATAACGCGTATCGGGCTATCAATTATCACTTCAATTCGGAATCACATCACACATAGCTTACCAACCAGACGCTGAGATCGACATATCAACTTGGAACTTGCCTGCCAACACACCACTGTCGGATGAAACATTCTTTGAATCTCGTCGCATCGATCTGCTTCTCGGAACCGAAGCATTTTTCGAGGCTCTTGCTGTTGGTCAAATTCGCATTGGACCGAATCTGCCCATCTTACAAAAGACACCATTTGGTTGGGTCGTTTCGGGCAGATTTCGACGTCAACGGAAGTTAAATGCTGATGAGGAAAAAGCTCTTAGTCTCAACAGTCTCAGCATAAGATTGCAGAGTCAGCGACTTTGACGCTCAGTGCGTCGTCGCTTAGCATTCTCACACACAACTGCATCTGTGCGCTGCTCGCTCAAGAAACTAAAAACATATTTAAGGCACTTGAATTCATTCGGTGTTGCGACGATGTCTCGACGGCTGTGTGCGTTCGTTGACTTGAAGAATTTATGTTCATAATTTCAATAAAAGTTTAATACAAAAACTGAATCTGAAGAAAAGACATTTTATTTAATTATATAGTGACACGTGCGAACCCGTGCCAAATTATCCGTGGTTCAAATTAAAACCCAATATCTATGGGTAACGTGTGAAAAAAAAAATTATAAGAATTTTTTTTTGAAAAAAAAAAAAACTACATCTTCAAAAAATGCGGATGCAACCGCAAAAACCAACCTACAAAACTTTTTAACAGTTCTAAAAATTGAATTCACCAAAGCCGTGGCTAGGTTTTGGGCAGCGAGAGGGAAGAAACGGGGACATAGCAAGTTCCCCGGTTGACCAAGAAGATGAAGAAATAAGTGCGGGAGGCATATAGGCCGCCGTCTGCACCACCGAGGGACTACAAGTAAACCAAGAAGAAATAAGTGCGTCAAAGAATTCCGGCTGCGCAACACAGTGCGCCAACATGAATTTTTTTTAAAAGCGCTCCAAATTATTGGAAGTTTGCAATTTTTTTTAGTACCT
>JBAMBO010002715.1:0-51032 GCA_037044535.1 Lordiphosa magnipectinata | reverse complement strand
TCAATTTTTTAAAGTTTCTTCATATTTTAGCCAGGGAACAAACCATTGTCTAGCACTGAATCGGTTAGTGCATTATAAATTGAAGATATGTTTTGTAAAACATATCCAAACTCCTCATATATTACGACTATGAGAAAGGAAATTAAGCTAAAGATGTGTTGTATCTTGGCAATACAGACATCTGATATCTATGAAGTAGTACATAGTAAAATTACCAGGGTCTTTCGAAAGCCGACGCTTGATTGATAGTATTAATAATTGTGTTTCATTTGACTATAGTCAAT
Source organism: Lordiphosa magnipectinata (assembly GCA_037044535.1). NCBI lineage: Eukaryota > Metazoa > Arthropoda > Insecta > Diptera > Drosophilidae > Lordiphosa > Lordiphosa magnipectinata. The sequence continues at coordinate 50,748 of JBAMBO010002715.1, read as the reverse complement.
AGCTATTAAAAGATATTTGATCATTGCATTGTGGGTCCAGGTACCTGAGTTCGGGACTATAAGAAATAGACTAGACCATACAACCCTATAAAAAGGTGTCACATCAGTTATCAATAAATTAGAAACCGCAAAAACAACGCACGGCCTTATAATGCGTTGCGTGGGGTTAAACCAAAAATGTATAAAAAGCAAGGTCGCGTTTGCGGTCCTTAAAACCGGTTCAGTTCGGGTTTTTTGGGTCCGACGAAACGGACCACTTTTCCGAAAAATTAGGTTCGGTTCACAAAATGAAGTAGTTTTTGCGTATATGAAATCTATTGCATATAGAACAAGTGAGAAAGTCGGTAAAGCCCGACTATAATATCCTCTGTACCAGTTCAGGCCGCCGCTCGCATTTGCTCCAGACTATAATATTATAATCATAGCTCGTAAATAACTCTCAACCCTTTTTTCAGTTCGCTCTGCTCACGTCACTGACCGAAAAACCAAATATAAAAGGGGCCCGGGCTACCCGCAACCGAATGTGTTCTGTTATCGCGCTCATTGTTAAGTGGCTGTGGTTGACCACACAGCACTGATCAGTCTGACAGCAACCGAATAACAGGCACAACTCATTCAATTGGTCTTAAATTGCGTGCTTCTCGAAGACCAAACTCTCAAAATGTTGTTTGAAAAGGTTGCAGACTCAAGAGTTGCGCCAGAGTTTAACATAAGCAGAGAGAGAGAGTCTATGCGAGAGAGAACGAGAGAGCGCGAATAGTTCATCGCATACATTCATATCGTTAGCCGAGCCCATGATACAATTAGACAGGGTATTCCGCTCGGCAAAATTAGGTCCCTTATTGTATGTTTTACGAATTCGTGCGCATCAATGCTTACGCTATGACGGTCGGCAACGAACTGACAATAGGGGACCAAGCGGACTACCTTGTCTAATTGTATCATGAGCCGAGCCTTACACACCGAAGCATACCTACGAAGAAGACCTTTTGAATTCGGGAATTAGGCCAAACGGTCCCAAAAAAACCTAAAAGGAAAAAAATCAAAAAAATGTGATTCTCTCCTCTCACAACCAAATAGAAGCAGAGAGCGTAGTTACAGGTTGTTTCGATACCTCTTTTCAATGTGGTCGCACGAAAGCTGTCGTTTTCTGACAAAGGCAAACGGGGGACCGATTTTTGCGACCTCTGATTATAATACATCCAAGGAGTCACGCGGTTATCGTGCAATATTTTTGTTATACGCTCATCTCTAAGTTTCTCTCTCTCTACATCTCTCTCACTAAGATTGCCTTTGTTGAAAGGAATGCTGTGTTTATGGGTGGGGGGTGTTAACTGTCCGTTTTTTGCTCATAACTTGAGTATCCTTCATCTGATCTTTATCATTTCTTTGGAAAATCGATAAATAATGCTAATTACTAGTTAGAACCTTCTGTCATCAAAACGATATGACGTTTTTTCCAAATTGCGGGAGCAGGAGGGCGCGTGGCACAAAATGGAAAATAAACACTGTAATAGCCTTGTCCCTACTAAGGAGAATCATTGGACGGATAGCCCAACCACCTAGCAGCAGTCATAAGCAACAGTATTAATGACAGCAAATTGGTAAACTATTTCAAAATGTTGTAATTAATATGTGATGATTTGTGTTGTTTATAAAGAATTATACTCAACCATAGACCTTGAGCCAGCCAGATGTAAAACTTTGACATATCAAAAAACTTAATAAATTAAATGCGTCCAGGAGCAGGATTTGCTGAAATTCATAGAAAATAGAGGCAAATGTGTTTCAAAAAGCACAAATGTTGCGGACCCAAGGTTCGAACCAAATCTTTACTGAGGAACTGGTCCTCGAACCAAACATTATACTACACAGACCGAACTTTCTGCTGACTTTAGAGGTTTGCAGCAAAAAAAAAAAAACTTTAAAAGCATCAGTCTTGTTCTCATTGTTTCAACAGCAAAGAAATAGAAAATACCATATTCTAATTCGAGATAATACGCTTTAATGCAGCGGCGGGCAACAAATTCTAACTGAAGCGCAGAGCAACAACAAAATGCATTTACTTTCTATTCGAACGAAATTACGAATTGGTCTGAGAGGACGCTACGTGTCCAACGCTGTTATTAAAAGCTGTTTATTCTTATGCAATTGGTAAAATTAAATTAAAAGCATCCCCAGGTGATCCTATTTACAATAAGGGCCGATTTCCTTTCTTCCAGATAGCTGCTATGTGACAGATAAGCTTACAATTTACTCTGCTTTTTGTAAGTTTAGGTGACGTATAGCTCTATGTAGAAGATGAGAAATCGGGCCTAAATGTTTCAAATTTTAATAAGATAGTCACACACGAACCGAGATCGTAGTCTGCCTAGTCGATTCCAGGTACGCTTCTATCTACTACTCTTCTGCTAGAAGATTTTGTATATTAATCTAGGTCATAAGTTTTAGCTAAATTCGATCCAATCTTCTGGTGTAAATTTTAAACGATTTTATCGCTGCACCTTGGATCCGCCACAAACTTCTAAATTATCCCACTTTAAATTCTACAAATATTTTGCCAGACTACATAAAATATCATAGCCAATCATTTTCTAAATGTTAGATTCATCATTTGGCTTAAAGGCATTTTTACCAAACTGCCTCACACTAAAACCAGTTCAACGACTTTTCTCACCAAATGCTGCATTTGCATATTTTGAGTCTCTCTCTGGGTAACATGTTAAGTAATTTGAACGATAAGACAGCCAGACGTGTCCATATCGAATTGTCTGTGTGGAAAACCTGAAAAAAACTGTCAACAGTGAAACGCGTGCCAGGGCCAAATTCGTTTGTTAATGTAACCAAAACCACTGCAGACATTTGTGGGCTAAGACAGAGAGAGATGATCAGTGTCCAACACCTGCGGAAAAATTCTATATGTCTGCGACGCCTCTGCATTGGTTTTTTTTTATGGGGCCCACAGACAACATGATTTCATGTTGGCAATAAATTTTAATTTATCTTACAGAAATCTTATAAATCCTTTCCATATTTCAGGGAAATTGAATGTTTCTAAATCTACAGTTTTCCGTTCTGCAATTACCCAAAAGCCTCACCTAAAATTTAATTAAGAGCTAAGTGCTTCCGCAACCATCTAATTTCCTGTTCTGCAGTTTCAATTTCGTATCAATGCACTGGTTAAACTCTGCCTCAAATCAAAACCAAAAACCAGATGCAATACATGACAAAAGAATCGCTGAACCACAACCCTCCCCCCTCCATTCCCACTCCCACTCACACCCGCTGATGCACTCTTTCGCTTATCTGGTAAGAGAGCAGTGCACACTACTTAACTAGCTGCATAAATTTCAATTAAAATGCAGCAAAAGCAAAAGAAAAGCCTTATTAGGCTATCTTTTGAAGAGAATGGACCCTACTTTTACTTACTACAGACGATTTGAAACTCAATTACGAGGGCACTTAATTACGCTGCTCATGTGGTTACGAAAGAGAAAGAAAGAATGAGATAGAGTGAGAGGGGGGGAATATGTATAGTACATGCGCAAATAATTTGCATAGAACAAGTTGCAGTTTGGAGAATGACCATGAAGCTGAAAAACCAAAGCTGACAGCGCACAGTCATGTCCCAAGCACTGTGGGCTAAATGGTGTTTTTTTTTGTGTGCACGGGCCTGCTTATATGTAGATCTGGGATCTTTAAAATTGATATTTTAGAATCGACTGATATCAAAACAAGTCGCTGAAAAAGGGTAATTGCATTGTAAATCCCATCCTAAATATCATCTGCATTTTGGACCCATATTTCCCAATTTTGATTTGCTACTCAAGCAATTAGTCGAATTCATATAGGACCAGTATTCGTTTTAGTGCTTTCAAATCAATTTCATCGTCTTAAAATCAAGGCTGAAAAATTCTACAATTCCAAAGAAGGTTTGCTTCAGGGGTTTAAAACACGTTGAATACTGGGCTGCAAAGCGGTTTTGAACCCAACCGGTTCGAACCCGGAATTCCGTTTTTATACCCTTGCAAAGGGTATTATAATTTTGCCCAGAAGTTTGCAACGCATAGAAATATTCATTTCCGACCCCATAAACTATATATATTCTTGATCAGGGCGACGAGCTGAGTCGATTGAGCTTTGTCCGTCCGTCTGTCTGTCTGTCTGTCCGTCTGTTTCAACGCAAACTAGTCTCACAGTTTTTAAGCTATCGAGCTGAAATTTTGCACAGTCTTCTTTTTACTGCACGCTGCTAATATGTCGGAACCGACCGGATCGGATGACTATATCTTATAGCTGCCATAGGACATCCATCGGTCAAAAAATGGGTCTTAGTAAAAAAAACTTTTTTGTTTTCAATGCTAGCGTCATAAAACTCGGCCATTGTTAATATTATATGCTTTCAAACAGATTTGCAAATTTTGGTCAAGATCGGATGACTATATCTTATAGCTGCCATAGGAATCATCGGTCTGAAAATAAGTCTTAGTGAAAAAAACTTTTTTGTTTTCAAGTAAATCGTTCTTAAAGTCGGTGATTCTTAATATTAAACGCTTTCAAACTAATTTGAAAAAGTTGATCGACATCGGGTGACTATATCTTATGGTTGCCATAGGACCGATCGGTCGGAAAATGAGTCTTAGTGAGAAAAACTTTTCTGTTTCCAATTTTATCTTTCTTAATCTCCGCGATTGTTAATTTGATATGTTTTCAAAAAGATTCGCAAAAATTTGGTCGAAATCAGATGTTTATCTGTCGGTAAATGGGTTTTAGTTAAAAATTTTTTAGATTTTTATGTAAGCGTTCTTAAACTCTGACATTTCAAAAACAGCATTTGCAAGGGTATAAAAACTTCGGCACAGACGAAGTAAGCTTGGCCTTCTCGTTTTTTTACTGTGAACCAAACCCAGAACCGAAGCACGAGGACGAAAATAGATGAACCCGAACCCGTTCCGAATAATATAAGCCAAATATAAGCCAATCTAACCAACTCGGTGCATGCTACCGTAGAAACATGTCAGCCGAAGTGTCCAGCAACAGAAGCACATACATTCATACAAACAGAAGTGTGCCACAGGCAGCGTTGCCAATTTAGCTATTTTTTCCACCAGATATTGCTATTTTGTAAGCTCGAAAGCCGGAAACTATTCAGTTCAGCCGGTGCCTGCAATTCTAGCTAATTATTTGACATTGTTTAGCTATTTTAAATTAATCTCTGTCAAGTTTTAGCATTTTTAACAGTCGATATTTGGTGGGAAAAGTAGCTAAATTGGCAACACTAGCCACGTGCCAAAAATTGGAAGACATAAAGGCATTTTTGATCAAATCATTATGAAAAAAAGTTCCAAGTGTGGCGAATAGACACAAATCGATGATCAATTTTGTGAGTGAAAGACTGATAAAAGTGCATATGAGAAAGCATAATCAATATTTTGCAGAATCAGTAAGTTTGGAAAAAAAATGTCTGTACATATCTACATTCATACACACAAACATTGTGACAGTCATCTAGACTGCTCGATAATTGGCATAAATATCCGAATTTTTTTAGAGGGCGCACTGAAGATTTATTCACTAGCAATGAATGAAGTCCATATCCAGCACTCGAGCGCCAATCTCACGTCAATTATAATCGACATCTTACAGTCTTACAATGTATTTATGCATCAGGTGTACCTAATGAATTGTAAATTTACATATATATTGGGTAAAACGTGCAACGAACCAAGGTTCGAAACAAAACCAAAGCCCAAAAGCCTTGAACCTCAAATTTCCGAACCTTAACCGTTGTTCAATTTTGGTTCGCAGACCTGATTTATGCGAAACCGTTTACTACTGCACAATTTCTACTATTTTCTGCGCTGTTCACTTCTAGAAGAAAGCAATTATGATTCTATCAAAAACATATTTGAACTGAGGACCCACACGAACTGAACTGAACTGATGCGCATCAAGGTTGCGGCCGTTGCTGCGCATAGTCTATTTCTATGGTGCTGCTTATAATAGACTGTCCTCGATTTGACCATTCCCAAACTATGAGGATCGATAAATAATGCGGATTACTATATTTATTTGTCTAGAAGGTCCGGACACGGCTCTATGGATTCGTCTGATCAAGAATATATCTACTCCATAGAATCAGAGATGCTTCATTTTAATTTTTACACACATTTGCACAAACCCATTATACTCTTTGTAACTTTGGAAAATGAGTAGAAAAAGTCATCCCTTTTTGTGCGAGAAGTTAAAAATGATACTTTGTAAATAGTTTTGCTTTCTTTTATTTAATTGTGATGTAATTAATATCTGTTGATTATATTAAATTATACTCAACCATAGACCTTGAGCCAGCCAGATGCAAACTTTGACTAAAATCAAAACAGGTCAGTAAACCCCTATACATTGTGCAATAAAGTGATTATTTGAAAATCAAATTTTGTACATTTTACTGTGGTTCGAAACCCACCAACTCCTCTTCTATTCCCCCATTCACCTTTTTAATCCACTATTAGGCGTTGCAGTGGGACATAGGGTCTCTGGGTGAACTCGGCCTCAGCCTAGCAGCTCTTCTTGTACGAGGATTTTCTGGTTCGGGAACAATGTTTTGGAACGTCTTTAGCTGTCCGTCTATTTATAAAGTCAAAAATATCACGCAGGGCTTTTGAAAATTCTTCCTTTCGCTCGTGTAAGAGTTCGCCTTTTGAAAAGGTTATAAAGAACTTGTTTGAACCTCGCTCGTAGTCCATGCTGACTCCAACCTGCGAGCGATATTAGTTGCACTTTTCGAAATGGACAGGCTTAAAAATTTACTCCCACATAAGATGCAACTCTCCGTTGGAAATGGGCTCGCTTCATCAAAATTAGGTCTGAGTTTAACGACCAAAAATACATTCGATTCCTGCCTAACATTTTTTTTGTTACACAATAAAATTCAAATTTCACAACTTTGAAAATGATACAGAGAATTCGTAGACGAAATTTAGATTATTTGATTAGGTGTGCGCGTCGTATACGAAATATTTGTGGAAACGTAACGCTTTTCGCAGAGGTTAAACTTAAATTAAAATTTTTTGATTTTTTAATTTATTATGTACACTTTAAAAGCAATCATTTATGATAGTATCCCATCTCTGTTAAGTTTTCGCATGGTACCTTATCGGCGTCCACCCTAATGGGGCACACTCGTAAAAGCAAAACAGCAAATAATAGCAAAAATGTTAAGAAAGGAAGCGGGCGGGATCAAAATTTTTTCACGCACCAATCTCCAGATCGAAGTTTGGTTAATGAATTCTTATTTCGTATATGTTAATGATCTTGAAATGATAATGCTCCGATTCTGCACTACACAGAGAAAAAAAATATGTAAAAGCTACACGAAAATGTGTGATTTTTACACGCGTTTATAAATGAGAAAGCTAAACGCGACGTGTTGAAAAGCTACACGAAACGTGTAGGATTTCAATATCTAAACGCGTCGTGCAGAAAAGCTTCACAAATGGTATGGGTTAAAAATCCCGGTCAAAACGTGTAGAAATCATACATTTTCACTTACACAAAAAAAAAAAATACTGCGCACTTTATTCACGCGCGCTGCTGCTGCTGCTATCTTGAAAGCTCAATTATTTCACTATGTGCATCATCTCAGGGCAGAAGAGGACCACCAACCCCTTTCTAAACGAAAAATGTAAGAATTCAGTACTGATTTAGAGCTACATTTCGTTTAGAATTTACAAACGCGCGTGTAGGATTTCAATAGCCACACGTCGCGTGTAGAAAACCTATACGTTCGTGTGGTTTTCAGATTGCTGCATGAAAAATGTAGAAGTTATTTGGAAATAAGCTGATTTTCTTATATCGTGTAGATTTTTCATTTGCCCACGCAGCATTTAGATTTTCAACACGAGGCGTTAAGATACACGTTACGTGTAGGATTTCTGCACGTCTGATTTCTGAAAATCAGACTAAATTTATTCTGTGAACCGAACCTTTTTCCAAGCCCCGTTTCGATAGACCCAAATATTCGAGCCGAACTGAAAAAAAAATGAATCCCACCAAATACATATTTTGATATGTTCAGTAAAAAGTTTGGTTCCCCATCAAGTCCCTAATATTAGTTTAGTAAGGATTTGTCTGCTTCAGCGTTTATTTTTTGATAGCTTCAACCCACCGTGCAAAGTAGCCGTAGCCTGTTGCATGCGTATGTTGGCTTGCCCGTTTCAATCGCTCTCTTTCTCTCGCTCACTGCAAACGACAAAAGCTGACCACGCAAGTGTGACGTTTGGTTGTTGATGGTTATTTGGCCAGTCAACCAAAGCTTTTTTTGTAGTCTTCGCTTATCTCACCCGCTCTCGTTGCCGTCTGCGACCTGCCCACATTATGTAAAAATTGAAAAATCCAAGGGGCGTGGCAACAAACAAACGAACATTCTTTTACTACTTACTGCCAGAAAAATTTCATTTTTTGTTTTTCACGTAGTAAAACGCAAACACAACCAGTTTGTTTGAGGGCTAACGGTGCTTAACGTCACCTACTTTTTACTTTGTATGTATATTTTTTTTGTTTTTGGTAGATAAATTACCTTTCTGGCCAAACTGTATGAGAATGCCTTGTGCTGCTTCTTTAACTGTTAAACCGGTTTCCCAAACAAAATTTTGTGCATTGAAAACGAAATTTATTTTGAAATGAAGTTGAAATGATGAGAGTAGGAGGCCCTGCAGCGTTTTGACCGAGTTTTCGGTTTCGATTTACTTGAAAAATATTTGAAATTTGTAAGAAGGTAGCAAGCGAAGTGGGTCAACTGAAACAGTCTTAGTTAAGAATTATTCTGATTAATGGAGAATTAATATTCGATCCTATTCCGCTCGTTCTAAAACAATTCCAAATTTTCTTTCAAAATTCGTTCCGTGCTAAACTCAAAAAAAATTTTCAACTCAAGCCCGTCTTGTTTCAATTACGATCTAAAATTATAAACTAAATACTGTTCTGTTCGTCCAGAGATTTAGTTTTACTTTTCAAGACTTCCGATGGAATTTCGTTCCGCCCCCATCTCAGGTTTCTACCCCACATCTTTTCATTTTCTTATCATAAATTTACTCATCAATGTAAGGCGATTTCCCAACATTGATTACAAAATACTTGTGACTTGGGTTCATACTCAATTGAATCCCCATCAAAGACCCAACAATTTGGTAGAGGTCGTAGTGACAACTACCGACCATCATCATCTCTAACTTGCATAACTCAACCAAGCAACAAAAATATTTGTGAAAGAGCGAAAAGAAAAATAAATGATGGACACTAAATATGCCTTAGTTTGTTGGGGTCAATTGTACAATTAATTTATAATTTAGCTGTATAAACTGCCAAGTTGCTCTCCACTTTAATTAAAGTGTTTTTTTTTCCACCAATGGGGAAATTAGAAAGCCATCTAGGGAGACATTTAATTTTTTTTCGGTTACTTTGATTGCATCCCACCATCAACAATTTTCGTCGTCGTCGTCTTAGTCGTCATGCTCTTTGGGGGCGACCGCAGTTGTCTATCGTGATTCACGCAATTTCCAATTTTATTGTCATTCTGCTTTGTAACTTGCATACAAATTGTTGATGTTTATTTAGAAATTTGTGTCTTGACTAACTGGGGGTTTTTGTCAACTTGGTTTAGCTTGTGGGTCTCTGGGGTAATTGTCAAGTAATTTTGCAATTCAAAGCACGATACGGACAGTTGATAAGGACTGAGTGTAATTGTAATTGTTGGCAAGGTAGAGAAACATCAGTTTGGTTTATCATTTAATTAAAGGAAGTGTCTAACGAATTATGCCATGGGAGTTAAGAGAAGACCTTGAGATGTACTATAGACTATATTAATATTTATGTGGTTAAGTATGATTCATAGAGGAATTTCTTTGCTAATTTCAATAACAAAGCGGTGCAATGGGCTTATTCATTTGATAGTTTAGAAAATTTATTTACTAAGATGTGGGTAACTTTTCTCTTATAAGCGATCGCATTTTGCTATGATTATATGAATTAGCTTAAAAACTGCAATATACACTTCATCTTAAGTCCACTGCAAGACATTATCTGCTTTCAAGTTTAAAGAAATGGGTCAGTGGAATAAGTTTGTTGAGTCATTATTAAGGTTTTGATATAATTGCTAAGTGATGCATTGAAAAATTGAAGTACAGTGAAGTATAAGTTGTAAGACAAAGATTTACTGTAGGTAAAATTTGTCTGGTTTTTTGGAACAGTACGTAACTTACATATCTTGTTATAGTCTAAGTATTTTATTCTATTACTTTGTTTTGCTGTCAATCTGTCATTCGGAAACAAACTTCATATCGATGTTCATAAATTACCTTATCGATACTTTAATTAAAAGCGTCGTCCTTCAATAAAAGGCCTTCCCAAACCCAGCACAAGCGGAGTCCGTTATGAACCATTTTGTTTGTGAATTATCGGTCACATAACAATAACCCTAATAACCCTTGTTACTAAAAATGGCACAAATTATAATTAAAGTGCGAACTTTGTGCATAAATAATTATTTTGCATTCTACAACAATTACACAAATTTACAAGCTTTTGCAACAGAGAATATAGCTAACTTTCCATATATAGTTTTGGTCGCTGAATTCAAATCAATTGAACGTTTTCCCCCAGCACGTCAAATTTACAAGATATTTGCATAAACGTGTGTTGAACGAGGTTTGTTTAGATTTGTAGTTCCTGTGACCACATTAATCAACCTTTTCCAACTAAATTTGTTTTATTGTAAGCTGCGTTGAATAACTTTGCAGAAAAAACCAAACACGAAGCTTTGACTTTGTTCATAAGATACAAATTGTTGGATTTAAATATGGAAACTATCGGATGGGTTTCACATATCGACGTCGATTTCCGTATGAACTTGTGTATTTCGAATTAGAATTGCTTAAGTTTATATGTGAAGTGCCAAATATGCCAGAGATTACTAGATCAGGTCGAAAGAAAAGTGATCGAAGATGTTTCCGTCACTTCATATGTAAAGTTGAAGGATCACAAAGCGATTTGAGAAAGTTAAATATGGAACATACCTGTATGTTTATTTTTTAATCAAATCGTCTGTTGACAGAAAAAAATCTTAGAAAATCATACATCTCTAAAGAGACTCTCTGACGATAGTGTAATAGCAAAGCAAATAACTCTAAATGTTTGGAAAATGTTGGCTTTTTTTATGTAATTTGACAGGTTCAATTCGATAAGAGATTTTCTTTAGAGAAGTTTGACAACCCACTATTTAGAGATATGTGAAAAGTGTAAAGGCAGCTTTATAAATAGTCTTTTGTCTCCTCTAATTTACAACATTTTCAGTTTTTCGATGCTTTTGAAAGTTTTGAACCAAAAAGTATATACAGAATCGCCGTCGTCCACAATTGAATCACTTAGTGCTGGGCCAAAATTCCTCATCATCAGCCATCTCGTACGAAGAGCAATAGGTTCTGTAATAAAAAATGAACACGAATTTGTTTATATGTATGGCATATGCACACCTTCTTTGCGCCGACCAGTCTGGCAAAAAAGACATATGTGGAGCTAACTCCCGCTCCACATCTCTGCTTCTTGAGTTGTGATGGGTACGCCACCAAAAAAATAAATTAATTAGGGCCACCTTCAACTCCAATGAAAAGTTGTTGATTTATCACTCATCTTAAAACGCAGAGATGAAGAAAGCAAGCGGTACCTTATGCTAGTTGTCGCTGAGTATGGAAAAAGTCATCCAAGTGTTTAAATCTAGTCTATAACTTATCAAAATGTTTCTTCATTATTTAATATGTGAATTTAAAAACGAGAAGGCCAAGCTAACTTCGTCTGTGCCAAAGTTTTTATACCCTTGCAAATGCTATTTTTGAAATGTCTGAGTTTAAGATCGCTTACATAAAAAACAAAAATGTTTCTAACTAATTAGCCTATTTCCACTGGCTTCATTTCTTATCATTTTCATTTCTAAAAATGATGCTGTTTCCATTGACAAATCTTCATCATTTTGATATTCGCAATGCCACGTTGACAAAAACAGCTGAATGGTTTGATTTAAACAACAGGCGCCACTTTCAAACTCACGGGGAGTTTTTGCAATATTTACCCAAAAAAAGACATACCCGGCAGGAAAGCAATTACCCTGGGCGAACGCATTGTTAACGCCCTGAATAATCAGCAGAAAGCTAAATACACAACTTATTTTGACTAAATTATATTATAAACAAAATTGCGCCTTATTTTTAAATTCAAATCAATAGTTTATTGGTGATGACACTTTCTATTTCCAGAGAGTAACGAGTAGTGCCAGAGAGTAGCGAGTACTTTTTAAAAAAATACCAAATTCCTTCGTGGGGAATGCCATCATTTTTGAGAAATGAAGGAAATGAAGGGCAAAATGCAACAACAATTTGTATGGAAGAAATGATATCATTTTCTTCATTTCTTGTCATTTCAAGAAATGAAGCTTCATTTCTTTGGTGGAAATAGGCTATAAAATCCATTTTCCGCCGACTGATAAACATATAATTTCAAACATATCAATTTAACAATCGCCGAGCTTTAGAAAGATAAAATTGAAAACAAAAAAGTTTTTCTCACTAAGACTGATTTTCCGACCGATCGGTTCTATGGCAACCTTAAGATATAGTCATCCGATTTCAACCAAATTTTGCGAATCTATTTGAAAACATATAAAAAAGCAATCAGCGAGTTTAAGGACATTAACATTAAAACAAAAAAAAATTTTCTTGCTAACACCCATTTTCGACCGATCAGTCCTATGGCAAGCATAAGATATAGTCACCCGATGTTGATCAACTTTTTCAAATTAGTTTGAAAGCGTTTAATATTAATAATCACCGACCTTAAGAACGATTTACTTAAAAACAAAAAAGTTTTCTTTTTCACTAAGAACCATTTTCCGACCGATCGGTCCTATTTCAGCTATGTGATATAGTCATCCGATTTTGTCCAAAATTTGCAAATCTGTTTGAAAGCATATAATATTAATAATAGCCGAATTTAAGGACGTTAACATTGAAAACAAAAAAGTTTTTCTCACTAAGAGCCATTTTTCGACCGATAGTTCCTACATGGCAGCTATAAGATATAGTCATCCGATCCGGTCGGTTCCGAAATATTAGCAGCCTGCAGTAAAAAGAAGACTCTGTGCAAAATTTCAGCTCGATAGCTTTAAAACTGAGAGACTAGTTTGCGTAGAAACAGACAGACAGACGGACGGACAAAGCTTAATCGACTCAGCTCGTCGCCCTGATCAAGAATATATATAGTTTTTGGGGTCGGAAATGAATATTTCTATGCGATGCAAACTTCTGGGCAAAATTATAATACCCTTTGCAAGGGTCCGATGATTCTAGAATTTGTATATATTATGGGGGAGTACATAAAATCAATTAATATGAATTTTCATTATGTTACCTTTAAAAGCAAAGAAGTTTTTCTTATTAGATTCCATTTCAAGAGCAACACTTTCTAGGGCAGCTACTTGATAAAATGTTGCACTTGTGCTGAAACTTAAATATATTGTGGGGGAATATTTAGAACTGAAAAATATATAATTTGGTGGTTGGAGCTCACAAAGGGTAAGATATTTTCATAGAAGAAATTTTCATCCAACTAGTTGCTGTTGCCAAATGGCTATGTGTTTCTTCTGGAATTTGACTTATCTTTATGGAGGACAGTCAAAAACCAATACGTATAAACTTTGGCTTAGGTAACATCATAAACTAAGAAGCTATCCCACAATTCTATTTTTTAAGAGCAATCGTCTATATAGGAGCTAGGTGATAAATGCGCGGTAAGCGGAAAATAAAAATTTATGTTGAAGCGGACCATAAAAAAGACACCTGTGAATTAAGTCAAATTAACGAACCGTAGAGACCTTCTGCCATGGGGTTTTCCACAATGAAAATTGCGAAAAAAATTTGGAAAATATTTTTTCAGAGTCCGTCGGGAGATTTTTCAATTTCCAGAATTTTTTAAACCTGGACCAGTCTACTGTTCACATTTGAAGAAAATTCGTGATAGCTCTACTTTTGTCAACGAATGGGCTTGATTTCGGTAGATTTAAAACGAATTTTTTGCTGAGTGTAATTACTTTGTTCTAATCACTCCCCTTGTATTAGTCATAAAATAAACAACTACATACACATCATTCTGGAGTGAAGTTTGAGAGTGTTTTATTTTGGTGTTGCTTGGTTTCTGAACATACCAGAAGAACATTCTTCAGATGCCCACATCAGGGTGGCAACACACTTCTTTTTTCTTCCCCACCCATTTTGTAAATTTTATTTTCGCCTTTTCATTTGTTTTTATATCCTTGCAAGGGGTATTGTAATTTTGCCCAGGAGTTTGCAACGCATAGAAATATTCATATCCGACCCCATAAACTATATATATTCTTGATCAGGGCTATGAGCCGAGTCGATTAAGCTTTGTCCGTCCGTCTGTCTATCCGTCTGTATATTTGCGTAGAGACGCAAACTAGTCCCTCAGTTTTGTAGCTATCGAGCCGGAAATATGCACAGAGTCTTCTTTTGACTGCACGCTGCTAATATGTCGGAACCGCCCGGTTCGGATGACTACTTCTTGTAGCTGACATAGGAAAGATGAATTTTACAACTTTTCTAGTAGGCGTAGGAACTTTTCTAGTAAAATAAATGTATAATATGTGGCAGTCGAGTTTGAGCTACGAGACTGTAAGGAACTTATTTGTTTGTTTATTTATGTGCTTAAGTTGTTGAAACCAACATTGTGACCAATAAAATCAATCAAAATGCCTCGAGTGTCTTCAATATCCCAGGAGCAACGACGGCAGGCGTCCCGTGATAGAGCTAAATGCTTCTCGAATATCATCTCGAAATGCTAGTCGACTGGCTGCTATTCGCGAAGAAAATCTAGCATCTCGTCAAGTAGAGCGGGAGCGTGATGAAGACAAGAACTTACAAGGGTATAAAAACTTCGGCACGGACGAAGTTAGCTTAGCATTCTCGTTTCTTTTCTCTTTCTATTATCTGTTAAGATTTGTTTTATCTTTAATCCGTCCCTATTTTCCTTTCATAATTGCACCACTTCTTTTATTTCTAATTAGCTATCGCTTAGAGATCTTTCATTTGGTATTTTGCTTTTATTTCTACTCCCTCTTTTCCTACTTTCAGTGGAGCATCTGGATTTCTTGATTCTGTCTTCCCCTCACTTTTTGTTACCGAAATGTTATTTCCTCAGTTATTATCGAATTGATCTACTTCATTTAACTCAGATTTTTGGTCGTGCTTTTCCTTCTATGTTATTACCATAAAAACTGTCTGATACGCATTTTTTAAGTACGAACCTCGTGGCGTAATATATTAATTAATATTGTATTTATATTAAGCTTAAAAAGATCCGACAAAGAACATCGAAACAGCCTGGTAACCCGTCAAGGCGGGTATTTTGTATGCGGAGCACTCGACTACTGGTTACTTCTATTCTTTTGTCTTATTTCTTTAAAAATATTCTTTGTATCTAATATTTCTAGCCTTTGCCTTCATTATACCTTTGGACTAAGTTTTGTCAACCTAAATGCTTCCTTTTTTTTTAATTTTCCTTATTGTCCTCTTGTTCCTTATTTCTTTTTTGCTATTGTCTCAATTCTTAAATTACGCATTCAAAGAAAATTTCATGTTTTCCTACATAATAACGTAAAAAGTTAACAAAGGAATAGAACGAACATAACGTATTGCTTGTATGTTCTATTCCTTTGTTAGATTTTTTCCTTTAATAGTATAAAGAGATGATTTAAAAAAATAAGTAAAGAAAATAAGTTAAGTTTAAAAAACATTTTACCACCGTAGTATTAAAAACAAATGTTTATAATTATAATTCTAAAACATATTTTTAATCTTTTCAGATTAAAAATACATTTCCCCATCAACTTATCTCAACATGGACTACAATAGATCAGAACGGTTTAAGTGATTGAAACCCATTTCTAGATCGTCAAGGTAAAGATAAACTGTGCTTACTTTTAAATTCTAATTAGTGTCATTCCTTTCCTTCTATTCATCAAGATGAATGACACACCATTTATTAAAAGAACTGTAACTTTTAAGAAACAAGGAGCCTCTCACTTTCCTGAACAACCTTTTTTGGGCCATCAGACGTAATAAATTGTTAAGGCTTTTATGCCACTAAGCAAACACAAATATTTTGGCCCTTTTTAGGCCTCTCATATTTCTAATTGACAACCAAATAAATTCCCATTGGCGGTCAAGGTTGTTAACCTAAGCCGCGCCTGTTAAAAAAAAAAAAAAATACACGCATTTTTATGCTCACAACATGAAAAAGAAAAACGCAACTTGCCTCTCGGCATAATTAAATTATGTATACGCAGTGTACAACAAAAGCAAGAAGGCAAACAAACAAGCATGCCAAAGGGGTAGACCAGGGCATATAAATAAAATTAAAATATGCCAAAAAAAAAAGAAGAAAAGTATGGAGACAATAGCAAGCGACCGGTTCAATAACTGGCAAACTGAAAAGGCATAAATTCAATTACATTCAAAAGGGCAGCGGCCAGAAAATGATGCGAGATGTGAAATGACTCAACTCAACCTCCTAATTTAATGAAGCGAAATTCTTGACAAAATTTAAACTTATCAGCAGCATTGAAAACTACTTGGCTTCCATTTGAAGTTCTGGCGGCTTGGGCTAACCTTTGCCTTTGCATATTGAGACACAGACAATGAAAACTTGTTTACCAACTATTCAAAGTTTATTTTTCATAATTCAATTTTGTTGTGGGAGCTTTATACACTCTGTTGTCTCTGCATATGACAGAGCAGTTTTCACTCACTAAGGAATCTTGTGAGACATTGTAGTTTAATGTCGTAATATTATTACATATGCATGACTACAGGTTTTTCTCTTAATTTAAATAGTTTCGATTTAAATAAGGTAAACAATAGAAAATATTAATAAGTTTTACCAAGAGGTGACATTCAGAGAAATCTTGGGGTTATTTTTGAGTCTTTAAAGAAAATTGTGCCCTTGAATTAAATTTATATATAATTCGTACGCAAATCAAATACAAACGGTGTTAACAGTACGATCAGTGCGAAAATATTTGAAGAAGGAATGAAATTCTCTGTTGAAATCCAAAATATTTTATATTATGCGGCTATCAATAGGAAAATATATGCCTTATATCTGGAACCAGTGCCGATTTATGACTGAAACCATTTATATTAACTTTTTGAAGTCAATCCCGATATATTTTGATTAAGAACTTTAAAAGAGAACAAGTAAGAGCGCTGTAGCCGAGTGGCCCTACTACAAAATACCCAGGTACAACTGAGACACACACACTCACACGCACCCTAGCTGCCTGCAGTAGGCACAGTGCTCCCACAGTGCTTTTGAGTAATTTTGCTATTTTTGATCGGATCTTATTGTGCTTTTCAGAAGAGATAGATATAAGGCATAGGATATATATTAAGCCACGAGGTTCTACTTCAAAATTGTGGCTCTTTTCAATGGGTACAGGGTATAAAATCATTATTCAAAAGAATTCAATTCTTAAATTATACCCGCTTTGTGCTTAAAACATGGTCAAGAAAATATGTTAAAATGAAGAATAGTTTAGTTAATCTAACATTACCGAACATTTCTGAATATTAAGCAATTTGTCGAAGCTTAAGAGAAAATCCGTATCAGCTAAAAATTTGGTCTTTTACTTATATGTTCTATCTAATTTTTAAATGAAATGCATTACTATTTTTTAACCTGTACTTTAGAAACTTGCCCGCTAACCGAAACCAAAGTTTCTCCATAGTCTTGTCAAAGAAAATCACAACTCTCCATAAACAAAGTGCTTCAAGCACTTGTGAATTGGAAAGATTTGTGTACAGCGTTGCCAATTTAGCTTTTTTTGCCGCCATTTCTAAAGTTTTATAAATGCCCAAGACGGAAAAATTTGTAAAATAGCGGCTGGCGGGAATTATTTCTATATTCATTTCGTATTGAAACTGTTTGTCTTTATGTGACACAAATATGCTCAGTGACTAGATCAGACAACGTATGCTAAAGGAATTGAAACCGACTGTTTAGAGACAAGAAGATTTAGGGCCGTTTTCTCATGTTACTGTTTTTGCTCAAATCGAAATCCACCTAGATTTTGTAACTTGGTTGTTTTTATGCAATTGTTTGTCTCATGTAGGCTGATTATAAATTTGGGCATTTGCGTCACGATCACACCGGCAAAGCTGGAAAGGTACTCATTGTAGGTGGGCAGTACCGCTGCACACAGCTGTTTATTGTTGTTTTTTGAGCTCCAGTTTAAAAAAAAAAATCATTTCACAGAGGAGGAATAGGTTTTTCTGGTGGATCAGAAGGAGGAGACCTGGAGTCAAAGTTTTGGTGAAAATTTGATATATAGGCCAAATTGAGGCACTTTATGGCCATATTTGATCAAATTATTTGCGTATGGAGTCATAGTATAAGTTTTAAGTTCTGTAAAATATTCAATTATGGCTATTTTTATCAAAATTCTGTGAACTTAAGCAATGAACTATGGGAATTAGTATGCGCATATGTATCTTTAGCAATGTCTGCAGGTGTCTTGTATATAAAAGGCACATCCAATAATTTCAATTTTTGGTTTGTTTTTTAACAATTCAGACTTACACATTTTTAGCAGCAGTTGTTTTTAGTTTTTAAATATTTTTCAGTGCATTAAAATGTACATGGATTTGAAATCATTAAGGATTGCTACAAAATCCACCTAGATGGTTGCCCTTGAGCATAAGTAAAGTAAATGCAGTAAATCCACCAAGACTTGCAAAAACAGCAACACGGCCCTTAGATCGAACTGCTTTGATTCCACAGGATCTAGTAAGCGTATCCTTTCTTATCGCTTCACCAAAAAAGTCATTCAAATTTATTGAAAATTTATTTATTTTAATTTTCACAAATGACATTACTTTTAATCGATAGTTGCTGTAATAAGAACAATCGATATTGCTTCAGCATCTCATACTATACTTTTCCATCACTTGTAAAGAAATTTGCAATTTTTGTTTTGCCAATGTGAAGAATGAGTTAGGCCCTTCAAAATTTCTACAGACAAACAAAAACAAAAATCACGAGACCTGGATGCGTGATCACTTATTTCAGCCCCCTTATTAAGCTAATACTTGACCCAGGACTGAAGAGTATCTTAAACATATTGGTACTAATCAGCCATAAAGCACTAAGGATTGTGCTTGCTCATTACATGACACTTACCCTGTTTATTCACAAAAATATCGTATTAAATGCCCTTTAAAGTATGCTAATTTTTATACCCTTGTAGAGGGTATATTAAAATTGTCCAGATGTTTGTAACGCATAGAAGGAAGCATCTCCGACCACACAAAGTATATATATTCTTGATCAGTATGACGAGCTGAGTTGATATAGCCATGTCCGTCTATCCGTCTGTTTCTATGCTATCTCCTCCGTCAGTTTTAAAGCTATCTTAACCAAACTTTGCACGAAGCCTTTTAGTACAAATACGGTGCACATTTGTCGGAATCGGCCGGATCGGATGACTATATCATATAGCTGCCATAGGAACCATCGGTCGAAAAATTAGTTTTAGTGAGAAAAACTTTTTTGTCTTCAACGCAAAAGTCCCCAATCCTCGTATTTCTAAGTTTTCTATACTTTTACATAATTCCACCAAGTTTTATGAAAATCGGACAACTATATAGTATAGCTGCCATACAAAAGACATGTCGGAGAAAAAGGCTTAGTAGGAAAAACTTTTTTGTTTTCAATGCTATCGCTCTCAAACTTGTTACCGATCAATACTATATGCTACCACTCTGCCAAGTTTGATTCAAATCGGATGACTATAGCATATAGCTGCCATAGGAACGATCTGTTGAAAAAGTAGTTCTAGTGAGAAAAACTTTTTTGTTTTCAATGGTAGCGTCTTTATACCTTCCAGTTGTAAATATTATCAGTTTCCACACAATTTTGGGGAGTTCTGTCAAAATCGGATGAACACATCGTACAGCTGCCATATAACAAACTGGGAAGCAAATGCACAAAGTAGTCGCGCCATCAAGCTACAAGGGTATATAAACTTCGGTCGAGCCGAAGTTAGCTTTCCTCTGTTTTTCTTATTTGTTTTGTGTCTAATCAGGGTAATTGATATACATATTAATATTAAAAAAAACTTGAATAGCTTTTTATATAGCTTCTTTGCAAAATTTTCTAGCTTGTTCTAGCTTATTTTAAATGATTATATCAGCTTGTTTAGGCCCTGAACAGTTGGCAACAGTGATAGTCGATTGTTGATCAATGGTCTTGGCATAAGTCTTTTTCAAATTGATTTATTTTCTAGAATTTGTAAATGACTTTTTTTTCTAAAAATACTTGATTAAAGAATTAATTTTAAGAACTAAATTTTATATACAAGAAATAACTAAAAATTTTAAAATTTTACCTAAGCTTTGAACTTTAATTTGGCTGTTAAATATTTGAAATATAAAGTTTGATATTTTCCCGCCTCAAAACGGGTTCCGAACCAGTTTGAGTCGGTTAAAAAGTGGTTACTATCGATTTTAGAAAAAGGTATTATATTTTAGCTGTCAAATTGAAATTTGGTGTGTATGTAGATGTAGAAAATAGTTTGAATCGATAATAAAGTGTTTCCGTACCAGTATGATCCGGTGTAAAAGTGGTTTCGAGGCAAAACAAAAAAATATTTAAGATAATTTGATGTGTAGCTTGGTAAGCTAGCGTTGGATTTTTGACCAGCTTAAAAACTGTACCGAAAACAGTTGAAAAGTGGAAGCCAGTTTTAGGCTAAAACTAGTTCAAAAACTGTTTCAAAATTAATTATGAAATTTCTCATATTTTCAATAAAAATTAAATAATAAAAATATAAGAGTAAATATAATTTTATTTTCAAGACTGTCTTCAAAAATTGTGCCACTGGCAGTTTTTCTTGTCATTTCCCTTAGCCCACTTAATGTCCATTACTGGTGAAGGAACACCCAAGGTGCTTTAACCCTCCGCTAACATAATAACGTCATTAACGTTGCTGATGGCCTATTGTCGTCTATTCATTTAATTTGCTTGCGCTAATTTTTCGCTTGATACGCAAAAGTCACACAAAGAGTCAAGAGATTCATCGGGTTCGGTCGATTCAATAAAGTCATTAGCTAAAGTAGCCAAAGCCAATGGGGACGACGCGCTGTGATGTAGCTTCAAGCGGTTCACTGGCTTGGCAAATGGAAAGTGCAACGAGGCGGCTGCTGCTGTTGCTGCTGATGCATTGACGCCCGCTTCTAGCAGCGGGAACCAAACAGAACGTGTCGGGAAGCGGATTTTTGCTCATAATTTTGCGTGTTGGTTTAATGCCCCAAGCTCATTCAGTTAGACAACTAACTAACTTATACAGGACAGAGATGGAGATGGGCCACCGTTAGTTAGTTAGTTAGTTGTTTTATGAGATAGAATGAGCGACTAACAAGCTGGTTTTAAAGAGGTTTTCTGAAAAGTGTGTACGGGTTAAGAAACAGTTTACCCATAAAGAATTTGAAAAACAACTTTGTATCCAACAAACATTCAAAATGCACCACCTGCTAAAGCGGAAGTTCTTTCCCGCTTTGATGTGATTTTAATTATCAATTAACTTACCAAAAAAAGAAAACCAAGCAAGTAAAAACACTTGCCCATTAATTAATAAACCACAAACTCAGAAAACGGCAACGACTACCAAACAGTTGCCAAGGTTGTGACACATCTCCTGATGAGCACGTGATTTATCGACTGCATCGGAGGAATGCCTAATTACCAGTCCCCTCTGTTCAATCTATACAAAAGTGTACTGTCTGAACAGCAGCCGTCTTGTGTTTGTTTATTGGTGTGAAATTGCAAAAATCTCGTAGTTTATCAGCTGACACCGCATAAAATACCAAAGAGAAAGGGAATGAGAACGTGAATGAATGAAGGAAGCCAGACGACAATCATGGGAACGGATTGAGATTGACATTGAAGAGGAGGGAAGCTTACATACTCCTCCTACTCCTCTATGGCAACGTGCGAAATAAGAGACTTTAGTTGACTTGCTTTTTTCTTTGAACTGTTTTTCTTTTGTATTTATTAAAGATTGTTTATAACAATTAATGTGTAAAATTTCAATATATCGAAAAGGAATTTTTAGATGGTAAATAAATAAATAGAGAATAAATTGGCTTTAGGGGCATCGGATTAAAAAAAAAAACCGTTAAGAAAAAGTATAGCGGGCTTAACTCGCACGATCTTGGTGGCCTAATCAGGTCACCTCTGCGAGAGATAAGCAAACCTTCAAATCGCTCACACAGAATTTGTATTGTTACCTCCGTTGTATGGCACTTAATTATCTTGGTTCTGTAGCTCTCACCATTAACCAACGTAGATTTCTAGAAAGTACGGACTAATAACGCTGCAGCCTCAAAATACGCAACAAACATTAACTTTTTTGAGCGCCCCGTGTCACCTAATTAACTCCACATAGTTTTGCTGGTTTTCATAGCAATTCATTAAAAAATCATGAATTTTCTGCTGGAATTCGAAAAAATTTTATCATTTGGACGTTGCTCAGACGTGCCCTTTATGAGAGAATAGTTTGAATAAATTATTGATTGTTGTCCCTAATATTATACTAAATTTCCAACTTTACATGCGATTTGACACTTCCATTGAAAAGTTTGGTATGTTTTAACATGGACTTACTCAGAACATTTGGTGTAATAAGCACCACACAAGCACAGTTGCCACACTTAATGTTTTTGCACCAAAAATTGTGTTTTTTTTCCTGTTGGTTTTTATTGGAATTGGCTCTTTTGCATGGATCCCGAAAAAGACGTAGAAATTTTAAAAATTCCAAAAATTCTGCGAAGTAAGACCAGATATATTTAGGGAAAAGGTATAATATCTTCGCTTAAGAAAATCGTAGGATTGTTTGGGATAATTTATTTTAGAGCTAAGAAATAACACCGTACCATATTATTAAAGAGAGTCAAAACAAAAGTAAGCTCCTTTACAAAAACACCCCTAAAAAAAGTTCAAAATAGGCATTTCTAAGCTACTTTAATCCTAAATTATCGAAAATCTAGAAGGGATGGAGCATTTTCGAAAACAGATTCGTTTTCAACACACGAAAATCATCTAGAATCAACCCTTCAATATACTGGAAATTGTTGCATAGTGTAATTCGCAATAACTTTGTTACACACTCGTAGAGATATAATTTGGAACTTAGACACAATATATGGATAGCAAGTGTATAAGAAAATCCACCATTTTATAAGTAAAGAAAAAGGAACTCGAATTTGATTCAGTTTCAAATATAATGCTACGAGTACAGAGCCACATTATGTATAGTCTGTAAAATACATAGAAATATAGAGTAAGTAGAGTAAACTAACTGATCTTAGAGTATGATTGACTGTTTAGTTTTTATAATGTAATGAAATCTGTGGCAATGAGGAATAAAAGCAGAATTGTGTTTTCCGTATTTTTAGGAAGCAATTATTACCTTTAAGGGCCGATTTCACATCTTTTACAAAGCAGTAACTTTCACATAAACTATCAAGTAACAGAGTAAATTCTAAGTTTATCTGTCAAATAGAATAGAAAATAGAAATAGAATAGAGAAATCGGACCTTAACGATATGTTAATAAAGTGCTTGTTCGTAAAGTGGAAATTTTTTAAGTATACTCGAATATGTCATTTTGATAAGATCAAGTTGTTATTTTAGTATTTTGACATAGAGACCAATACTTATTCAGACTTCTCAAGACTTATGTTGTTTTGTTGGCCCTTTTTTGAATGAAAATGGCCTTTTTTTCAATTTTTTTTGGTGTAATTTAATATTTTCAAGTGGCAACCGTGCACACAGGCCATTAACTGGGCTTTTTAAAGGAGGCTTCTTTTTTTGGTTGTATATTTATTTTATAAATAAAATATTTTGGATCTGCCTACGAACATGTTCGCTTTTTTATTACACCATCAAGGAAATCCTTACCAAACCTTTAGTTTCTACTTACTGTTTATTCGATGGATTCATATTAAAACGTTTTAGGTCCGATTTCACATCTGTACATAGACTAACAAATAAATTTATCTGACCCATAGCAGATATTTGGAAGAAGAGAAATCGGCCATTAATCTGATAAACCCAATCAATTTCATACAACATCACATCTACAACTTCCTAATTCGACAATTTTTGTGGAAAGTAAAAACCGTAACGGACCTTTTATCAAACTATTTTCCAAGAAAATAATATCAGTCAAGTGGAATTAATGACGATATGGACTTATTTTATGATATTTTTCAACACTTTTGCAAAATCTTGTGGAAGGATATTCTTTATCGGGGCTTCAAGAGTATGGGACTAGTTAACCTTAACCCGTGACTTCAAAAAATCGAAATGAAGTCTGGATCGTTGCTTTGTTCTGCTTGAATAATATCTCCTCCAGTCCAAATTCAGCCAATTGCGGTAGAATAAATCAGTGGTATGCACGCCCTTGCTCCATTGCTCCGTAATTAATTTTCGACAACTGGCATCACTCAGACGCTTAAGAACGTGCTCCCACATGTTCATATCACCTGGTACCATGGAGCAATAAGTATTAGAGATAAAATTTACGCTGCCTCTCAATTTTGATAGTGCCCGTGCGATGGTGCCGAACGATATACTTAAAGTAACACAAATCATAGTGGTTAGAGAGAGATGGACATATTCCCAAAGGTATCCAGAGAGGACTAAATGTATCCAGAGAGTGTAAGTGAGAGCGAACAGCTGACTAATTTCTAACAGAAGCGGTGTCGACTGATAACTTTTTCAGTCTAGATATTCTAGTCTATGCTGGTACCTCTCTCGCTTGGTGAATATCTGACGACTCTACCTTGTTAACTATACCATGGTTGAGAGCACGTTCACATCCCCTTTGCTACTAAGTGATTTTTACCATTCAATTGGTACCCCAAAAAGAAGCAGCCAACTTTTATGACTTCACCTTGTATAATTACACCATGGGTGCAGTGTACGCCATCGATTTTCTGTGATAAGGGTTGTTTTTTCTGTTGTTGGACTACATCCAGACTCAGATTTCGTGTTTACCACTGGAATAAAGTCGTGAATCATGGCTCGGTAGCGCTCGCTGCTCACAGTAACAGCTTGGCTTGAAAAAAGCCCAATATCTCCTCTACCGTAAACTACTCTTTGTGGATCATATGAGGATTTTCTTTCGAAATCCTATCGATATAGAAATGTCCTCATCGTTGTTAAACAAAGCTCGTGCTCTTTTCTCCGTCAGATTTGTTATTGTTGTTCTGAAATTAGTTTCGTTTATGAGAAGTACAGAGACATATATATTTGATGTATTTTATTATAGGGCCCTCAATAGCGAAATTGAAAAGGGAACAGAAGCTGTAAGGTTTCCATAAGTTCCATGCAAAAGTAACTGAAAATCGGTGAGAACTAGATCCAAGTATTTCGTACTTAAAATATTTGATGTACTCTATTCAAGTAATTTCAAATTCAGTTGACTAACAAGTTCGATATTTGCAGAGTTTTAGTACGGTTTATTTCTCTCAAGGGTGACTTCTTACTCGAACTTGCGTATTTTATAGAGTTTTAAATTTTTAAATGAAATTCAGACCTCAATTCAAAATGATTTTAGTCTACAGACTGTAGAACATTAACCCCAGATTTAATTATTTTCCAACGTAAATGCATGTTGTACCAAATCATGATAGTCTTCTAGGTGCCCCTCTTTAATGGGTGGGTATAACAATTATGCTTAATTGTTTGGCAAGACTAAAGAAGAAGCAGATGACGGAGACAACAACAACCGTTTCATGTAAAATGCAACACATGTTATGTATATAAGTTTACTTTGCATATGCAAGAGATAGAGAGATAGAGTGGGATAGACAACAGCTGGCCACAACAGAGGACTCCCTGCTCCTTTTCCTCCCACTTCTTCTTTATTAATGACAATGTCTACAACCTGGGCTTGACACACATATGAAATGTGGGGTGAGGAGGGCTGACTAGTGCTTTCTGTCAATGTACGACGAGTACGTTGAGGGCGTTGGCAGGTTGATTGTTTGCACAACTTTCTGCAGCATTGTCATAATGAAAGATAAATACATGCAACTAAAAGTTTAGACAGCTCGATGACAGTGCCACCAACTTGAAGAGTTAGATCTACATGCATACATACATCGAGTCTAGGGCCTCAAACTTTCACCCAAAAGAAGACGACGCAACAAAGTAAAAGTTTTTCCACAATGCAACCAGACGTGAAAAACTCTTTAGAGTGGGGGAGCGGGGAGTAAAAACAGCTTCCGTAACAAAAACTTGGTAGAAATGTGGTAACTACAAATCAAACAAGAACAGTAACAACAATTATCAACCGACAACATTATGACGTTTCCATGTGAGAGTGTGACCTATTTCTATAAATGTATTCCTCTACCTAAGTTCTCCCCATCCCCCCCCTCTATACTTTTTCTTAGCATGAGGTCTACATAAGACATAAGCGAGAGAGATCCGTGGCTGCAAACCGTTTGGAGTTTTGTTACTGATTCTATCAGGCGGAAGTAGTTGGTATTTCGCTACCTAACGGGCAACTGTGTTTTGACTCAGTCTTTAAAAACTCATGCTGAGAATGAGTGCTGGGAAAATTTTCCTATACTTACAATTTAGAATATATTACTAAGAAGTGTTTGGTTTAACAACGAGGGCAGAATGTTATTGGCAAATATTTAGTAAACACTCAGTTTGGGTTGCAAAGCTCTTGAAAGACAAAGGAAAAGCTTTAAATTACTATGTACCATCAATTTTAATCTTAAAGAAGTGGGTTACTATCCTTGGGCTAAACCTTAAAAGGTCGTCACGCCACACCCATGGAATGATATGAGACAATCAAAGAATAAAAGTGTGTTACGCGGCTAATAGGCTTTTCACACTGAGCGCAGCATTGTCGAAGCTGCGCAAACCTGCAGCATGCGTTCACACCAAACCCGCTGCTTCAGCTACTTCGACCTAGTATTGTTGCCAAATGCACTCGGAAACGATAATCATATACACGTTATATGGTTATACCAATTAAAGCTGTGCTGGAGCTTGTATGTTGCGACTTTTGAGTGACCACCCAGCCTTCATATTTCCTATGAAAACAATATCTCGTTTTCAGTTTTTTCGAAGCTGCGGCCGGTGTGAATAGACTATAAGGCTGTAGGTTTCTGAACTAGGAGAAAAAAATCACAGTTTACATAAATATTTGAACATAAAAAAGCTATTCGCGCGAAGGCTGCTGCAATGGCCGACACTCAACCAAAAGGTTAAACATGTGAGATCCCCTGAATATAGTTTTTTGCGTGGAAGGAACAATCAATGTAAGAAGATCCTGATTTGGCGGAGAAAATAAACGGGTGCCATGGAAAAAACCCATAAATTGAACTACAAATTACATCATTCAGATCAAAACTATAAATCGAAATTGCCATTACAAATACCATTAAAATATTTTGGATAATTAAAAATTTAATTACCATTACAATTAAAATAATTGCGTAACTAAAAATTACAATTAACTTTACAACTACTTATATGTAATGAACTAGGGTGTAAGTTAATGTCGGCCCTAACCGAATTCGATATATACTCATGGGAAGTATGCAGCATTTTTGATTCGATAAATTCTCGCGCATGCGAAATGGTTCTGGTTGCGCTACCTTGTAATTATTCAATTTTGCTGTTCGTTCCACTGCTAAAAACTCCATCAATGTTGAGATAATGTTAAAATTTGAGAGACAGCCAGCAGAGCTGCTTTGTTTCAATTATAATAGATGTGAACATTTTATGAAAACATATGATAATGAACTGTGCATTATTGCTAATAATTATTAGCAATAATTATAAACCTCGCAGGTTAAAAAAACAGAAGAAAGCTATCTTCGGCTTCCCCAAAGTTTTATTCCCTAGCAGCACGTACAAATTATACAACTAAAGGTTTTAAAAGATTTTCATACAACAATTTAATTATTGCTTTGAACCAGCGGTTTGCACGCCTTTTTTCCCCATTGCGCTGAGAGTTATTTTTTGGCAACTGGCGTCACTTAGATGCATATGAAATTGCTTTGCTTCGAATAGCCAGCACGCACAAGCAAATAAGTACAATTGCCTCGCTTCAAAGTGCGCACTAGCAGACGGTGCAACAAGTGCAGTTGGCGCGACCGAGACTCGCTAATAAGGGTTGTTATACCCTTTGTTAAAATTGTCCAGATGTTTGTAACGCATAGAAGGAAGCATCTCCGACCACATAAAATATATATATTATTGATCAGCATGAGGAGCTGAGTTGATATAGCCATGTCCGTCTGTCCGTCCGTCCGTCTGTTTCTATGCTATCTCCTCCGTCAGTTTAAAATCTATCTTAACCAAACTTTTCACGAAGACTTTTGGTACAAATACGCTGCACATTTGTCGGATGACTATAGCATATATCTGCCATAGGAACGATCGGTCAAAAAACTAGATTTAGTGAGAAAAACTTTTTTGTTTTCAATGCAAACGCCCCCAAACCTCGCATTTTTCAGTTTTCTATGATTTTACATAATTCCACCAAGTTTGATGAAAATCGGACAAATATATAGTATAACTGTCATACAAAAGTTAGTTCAGAGAAAACTTTTTAGTTTTCAAAGCTATCGCTCTCAAACGTGTTACTCATCAATACTATATGCTACCACACAATTCTGCCAAGTTTTATTCAAATCGGATGACTATAGCATATAGCTGCCATAGAAACGATCGGTTCAAAAAGTAGTTCTAGTGAGAAAAATTTTTAGTTTTCAATGGTAGCGTTTTTAAGCTTTCCAGTTATAAATATTATCGGTTTCCACACAATTTTGACGAGTTTGATCCAAATCTGATGAATATATCGTATCGCTGCCATATAAAAACTGGCAAGCAAATGGTCAAAGTAGTGGCGCCACCTATTGCTGAATTTGGAAAATAACTTAGCTAAGAATGTTCGACGAAAAACATTTAAAACCTTAATTTATATAAATTATACAAGCTAGAAGGGTATATAAACTTCGGTCGAGCCGAAGTTAGCTTTCCCCTATTTTTTTTCTGCTGCTGTTGTTAGTATGCTTCCAAACTCAAGTTGCGTGCCCACCGCTGCTTTAAACAAAACCAAACTGATGACACTTCTTCTGTGACCATTTTCCCTGGTTGGCTCAGACAGCAATGCTAACATGTAATCTTTTCAGAGGTCAATGATAATTGCCCCTTTTAACCACCGTGTTTTCCTATGTCGACAATAGTTTTGAGTAAAGTATCTTGTTGTGACAATGAAGTATCTATTTGTAACAATGGAGTTAACTTGACTCAAAAAAAAGGCGTTTCAAAATGTGCTTCTATGTTAAATCTCCTTGCTCTTCGTACTGGGACCACGAAAAAGATTTTTTCCATTATTTTACTATTCATATTTCACACAAATGTACAATATTGCTGATGATATCGATCAAATATTGAGTACCTTATGTTAGCAATGAGTAGCTAAAGTAAAATTGCTCAGAAGTACTGTTTGTTGGGGGCGAATATCAACATCATGAATTGATGTACTTCCATTTAACATTTTTTTTTTTTATAAATGGGATGCTTGTTTCACATCACATCACATCCACAATGATGTACATATGTATATGTAGCAGCGGAACAGCATGATACAATAATTACAAGGTAGCGCAACCGGAACCTTTTTGCATGCGCGAGAATTAATCGAACCTCGGGGCTAAAACAGACACAAAATCCAAGAAGTTTCACACTTCATCAGAAAATCGAAGGCGACCATGTCGGTTCGATACACCAGATTACAGCTTTGAGTCTTGGAACTAATTCCGACTGAGAACATCGAAGCTGCGCACTGCATCACCTTCTATATTTACATCATGGTGGAACAGGACTATGTTTTATTTTGGGGGCGAGAAAAAAATCTTGATCTGCCTGCAGACAATAAGAGAGTACATATCAAATTTAGTTGCTCTAGCTCTTCCAGTCTCTGAGATCTAGGTGTTCATACAGACAGACGAATGGACGGAACTCTCACGTATATGGGCATTTCCACAGAAAAGTCCACCGAAACCAAAAATTAAAAATTCTTAAAATCACTTTTTTTATCAAATTTTCATGAGGAAAGAATCAAAATGAACTAATAGGAGCCAATCTTAAATATATTCATAGCCCAATTCGAGATTTTCGAATGCAAAGTCGTGCAAGCGCCATTTTTCTCATTTGGATACGTTTTGTTGTCATAAAAATTCCTTTAGAATGCATTGATTTTTGGTCTCTAAAATATTTCTAAGGGTACAAAGAGTTAAAAAATATTACATAACACACCATAAGAAACTATGTGATTGCAATTAACTTTAAGTTTTTGTTTTATATTGTAACAAAAACAACATAAGTAGAATGACGAAATTTTAGTTACGTAACGTCACGTCAGATACTTATGCAAGTAAAAAAAAAATGAAAAAATATTTTTGAATAAGATTACCTGGAAAATAAACTTGAATTATTTCAAATCCTACCAAAAAACATTTTATTCAAAAAGCTATGCCCAATTCGCAGAGTTTTGGAATTTTCTATAACAAGTCAAAACCCACTTCCGTTTTGTGTAACGTCACGCCAGCACATATTTTTGCTTATATCTTTAACTCCTTATGATCGATGTATGTCATTGTTTTTGTTGTTGTACTGCTACTTAATTGCTAACCAAATGTAAAACAAACATTTTAAAAATCCAAGATTTTTATATTTTTTAAAAACATTTTATCGTACAAACGTAACGTCACGTCAGTTTGGAAATGACCATATACCAAACATCTATAATTCTTGAAATTTGTATAAAGATCGGTTAATAAATAGCAGAGTTACGGGAATATCAACTTATGTCATATGGGAGCGCGGTGCCTTATCGGCTTTTACCTAAGGACAACAAGTTTTGGCATTTATTTGTTGGCAGCCTGCGCTGTCTACTAACATTATTTTAGTAAGTTAACAATTATGCGCTGGTGCTCTGTTAACTAACAGTAAGGAAGACTATTAAACATTTCTTCCGCTAAGTAACGGGTATATCGAAGACAGGCAGGGCCGACTTTAACTTACACCCTCGTTACTCTACTAGTAACGGGTATAAAAATGGCATTGGAAATTACTTCAATTACTTTTAATTACCAATAATAAAATGTTGAAGTGCAATTATTGAAATAATTGTAATGGTAATTGTCATGGTAATTGAATTTTTGATTACCCAAAAAATTGAAATGATAACTGTAATGGTAATTTTGATTTACAGTCCTGCTTCAGGCTTATCACCAAGCTAAAGAAATGTCTCGGTATTAAGAGCTTTGAATTGACTGAAAAATGTCCTTACTGATACCATCGCCTATTTTTAAGACCTTGAAAGGGGTACAAAGCTGTATGTATCTGAAATTTCAAACTGACCTCGTAGCAACTAAATGTATTTACCCGCCATTTCTGCAGCTGTCGTCTGCCTCTGCACCACTTAATTAGGAAAAGTTTTTGGTCAACCTGTCAAAGTATGTTTGTGTGTTTTTTTCCACCCAAATAACTTTAAGCAAATTGCATTTTCCAGTGTTCTCAATTTTCAACATTTTCCAAGGCAACACACGCAGCAAACAGAAACAAAACTCTGGCATTGTTGTTTGGTGTTCGTTTTTTGCACTTTACCATGGCAACAAGTGCAGGTAGCGTAGACAAAATTTTGTACAACGACAAAAAAAAAAAGCCAACCGCACGATTCAGGTGAAAATCAATAGCATAAAGTTAGTTGTTGGAAAGGCAAGGGAAGGGCGGCCCATTTTAATGGCCATTAGAGAGCGCCCAAGACTAGCGCGACGACACGTTTTGCCATTTGATTCCCAGGCGTGCGTCGACCGACAAATTGAAGTAGATTTCCTGTCTGCCTGCCTGCCTTTGGCTCATTTTTTTTTTTGTATTTGCTGACCCAATTTCCGCGGAAAAGCGACTTTTCATTAGACCTTTTTTTGTTTTGCCTTCCCCAAACGATTTTGGCACATTTGATTAAGTGACGTCGTCTCTTTGGGGTTTGTTGACCGCGCCGGTACGCTGCCAACGGGTCAACGTGAAATTGCTTTATTTAGATGAGCTTGAAATGGAAGTTAATTGATTTTTTTGTTGTTTTTGTTTTGTTTTTCATTTCGAGGGATTTAAAATGCTAATGGAAGAGCGATTCAAGTTGAAGTTGTGCCAGAGATAAGCTAAGCCGAATGACTAAGACATTATTTATGGGGTTTGGGCACGATATCAAAGGAGGTGCCAAGAAAGGAAAAAAAAAAACAAGGGTGGGGAGTAGTTGGTAGTATATTGGAAAATGGTACAACTTTGGAAGGGGTAAATGAAGTAGGGTGAGGGAAAATACTTGACATACTTTATGTGGTCGAAGTAGGAAAGGTAGAATTTAAGTGGTCTAATCTATTAGTGTGTAGTCTTTGGAAATATTTGAAAATGACCGACAAGATGTGGGTTTATCGATACTTTGGGGTAAAGGTATTGTTAGAACAGAGACGATGGTCCTACTCTATAGAGAAGATGGACGAAGAAAGACGAAATATAGATAGATTAAGATATCTAGGCTGACCGATTGCGCAGTCGACACCGCTTCTGTCAGAAATTAGTCAGCTGTTCGCTCTCATTTACGCTCTCTGGATACATTTGGGAATATGTCCGTCTCGCTCTAACCACTGTGTTTTCGTACTGGCTCTGTAAAGTATCTTTTTGGGCACTTTCGTTGAGCACCACCAAAATTGAAAGGCAGCGCAAATTTTGTTCTCTAATACTCATTCTCCGTGACAGACGCTGTAGAAAAATTGGAAGATGACAAGGCGGAGAGTAGAACACAGTAAATAATATGGACGAGTTAGTAGGAGACAGACAGACAGAATGAAAAATCCGTATCGACAAACCGTGAAGAGACATTGTAAATTTAAAACCCGAAAACCGAAAAAACCATCGTTTACAAATCAGATGTGTGTTAAAAAGCCCAAGTCGTTTGACTAATCTGTTACGCCCAAGTTGGGTGAGTTCCCAAGCCGCTTGACCAATCTGTTATGCCGAAACACCGAAATGAAGTGAATCCCAAACCGCTTGACCAATCCGTTATGCCGAAATACCGAAATAGACACGTCCCCGCGCCGTGGCTGGAGCCGTATTGCCGGCCTTTGC
Source organism: Lordiphosa magnipectinata (assembly GCA_037044535.1). NCBI lineage: Eukaryota > Metazoa > Arthropoda > Insecta > Diptera > Drosophilidae > Lordiphosa > Lordiphosa magnipectinata. Next base: position 17,407 of record JBAMBO010002715.1, on the reverse strand, counting down.
AGAAGCAAGTGATCCCGTTGGAGACCGTTCATATTGCTTTGGAGAGTTGCTCCCAAGACAAGACGCTAGAGTTGCCATATCAACGCAAAGTGACGCCCAGACAAATGCGCAGTTACAAATACAAACAACATTGCCGCCGAGTCGTGAGTGAGCAAGATGGCATTAGTGACCGTGCTGAATGGCGACCGTGAGAACGTGAGGGAGCTCAAATTGTCTGCGGCTGAGATAAAAGCAGCGCCAGGCGGCCGAAGCAATAAACTGAGTGACGTTGCTGCAATAATGCCCGAATTTTCTTGAGACCCATACGATTCTGCTTCCCTATTGTAATTCTGCTCAACTTTGGACATTTCTCACACAAATGGTGCACAGTTCTTAGAGAGTGTCATTGTTCCTATTTAGATTCCTCTGCAAAAAGTAAGCAAAATGCTCTAAAACATAGTTTTACAGTCATAGCCCCTGGGTTCCGAACATATTCGGTAATTCATACGTATTAAAGCCGATTGCTTGCCGAAATCATTTTTCACTGAATATCTGAAAGTTAGTCGTAGTCAGCGTTAGAAGACAATCCCTCCCGCGGTAGTATGTAACCTGCTCTTAACCTTGCGCAATCCAAAATCCTTTTAACACCACAGATTTCTCTAAAAATACCTATAACCTCTGATCCCCCCCTATTGACCAGCTTGTAAATCAACTTACCTTTTACTCTGTCTCCCACATCAACTCCAATTCTAAGTCCTCAATGACATGACAGAGATCAAAAGCATTTAAAAAAAAAAAAGAAACATAAAACTAGAACGAAACTGGAGATGACAAAAGTCGATAGTAGAAATCTGAGCTCAAGCCTCTCAGTTGCGCCTTCTCCACCAGCTGGGGGTAACCGTAGTGAAGTGGAGAGTCCAATTTTGAAGCCGGCTTTTGATACTTTCCAGCCGCCGTTTGTTGCTCTTAGCGGTAAATAGACAAAACCAGATCAGACCAGACCCAAACAGGCAGGCGGGGAGCCAGCCAGCCAGCCACAAACATATTACTATTATAACAATAAAGTGAATGCAAAAAGTTGGGCAGACAGACATAGACTTACAGCGAAGGGAGGTTGGAAGAGTCTTAAATTACCCAAACGAACGAATGTTGGTGGTTCTGCTTCTTGACTTGAAAGCTCTGTATATGAGCCATAAGACTTGTGCTTGCTTAAGTGTAACGGATTTTTATAGAGCGGAGTGAGTTCTGGTTAAAGTTTTTCCTTACTAAGCTTTCCTTCTCAATATTCATTCAAATACGATCTCTTTTTCTAAAAGAAATATGAACATGATTCATGGCCTTTGGCTATTTTTTTGTAGCTTAAATGTGGTCCCCGTCAAAAACCCACACGATGTGGCCCCGCTGACAATTACCTTGGTTAGCCTGACCGAAAACGTGTTGGCTACTCAATAAACAGCGGCCAACTACCTGGCAGCTATCCAGCCATCTTCTGACACCAACACTCGGTGTGTAAATCATATTGAAAACAAAAAAGCATAAGCATATGCACATCACCTCTGAATCACGCGCATTGCGGGTTTTCAAATTGCCCAGAGCAACTCCTCTTGTACCATCACCACCACCTACACACGATCAACAGCAGATGAGAAGGAGCAGTAGAAGAAGCCACGCGACGCGACGCGGCATGGCCTGGAAATATATGCAAGTTGAAAATCGTGACACAATTGAGAGAAAAGTTCATTCGTTGACTTTGACTTGAAGTTAGATAGAGGTTGAGGTTAACTGACATTTGTAGCCCCTCCACCAAGTTGTAGGCGGTGGAAAGAAATTTGGTTTATGGGTTACCAATTACTTGGATAAAAATTTTATTATAGTTTTTATTTCAAACTAGTTCGTGAAGCATACGTTTTAAGCAAACGACTTCAGAGAGGAATGTAGTAACATTTGGTTTCTTGGGCACAACAAATCACAAAGGAGCTTGTCCAAAGTACTAAACTTTTAAGATATTTTGGTATATTCTAAATAGGTAAAGTAGGATTGTAGATATTTAATATATTGAGTCCACAAATACATTTGACTTTGCATGATAACGCTGAGAAGTACGAGAAAGCTCCATTAAAATGGTAAAGAATCTCTCCGAACCATTTTATACCAAAAGAGGGTTGTGTGACTTCTTTAATCTGGTGCCCAAATGCTAACACATCTTTAATAAAGATTTAATGCTATTTTCATATGTAGATGATATGATGGTCTTTGTACAATTATTTGAAAATAACCGCTAAGTTCTAATTATGTTAAATATATCGATAAGTATTATCGGGCGGTAACCAGGGCGTTTTCAAACTAATGGGCTTATCAGCAAACGAGGACAAGACGATGTACCTAGTAGCCACGCTCAAATAGTCTATGCGTCTTGGACAATCTGTTGCTATGGGATGGCACAACTTTAAGATTATAAAGCATTTTCTCAGCGACAACAATATCAGTTTGAAAATCCGAAAAAGAATTAAGAAAGAAGCATGGACATTACCAGCAGCGGATGAGGCGGCAATTGGCGTGTTCGAGAGAAAAGTCTATCGGAAGATATATGGAAAGTGAGCGATGAATTTGGCGTCCGAATGGAACACGAACTGTATGAGCTCTCTCCGATAAATATTGTAATTTTCTAAAGACAATTAAGGAGACTTAAATTTATACTTATAAATCTGTACTAACTTTCTGACTGACAGATAATCAACGCACAGCCAATACCGCTTACTCTAAGAGTAATCTAAGATTTGGCATTGACCTTCGTTAAGTTATGCAGGCGCGCACTAAGAAAGAAAATTTTTAAAATTTGGCACAAGAGAGGCGAAAAAAATGCCAAAATATAAAGTTTCCCACAGGTTTATGGCGGTCTGTTGTTTGATGTGTTTTTTGTACAAAGCCAAACGAGAGAGCGACCGTGAGAGAGGGGAGCGGGAGACTGAGAGCGAGAGCAAACGTCACACACAGAAATGTAGGATGTTCACAAATTCGGTAGAGCGTGTTGAGTAAATATGGAGGGGCGGTGAAGAGCAGCGTTGCTAACGACTCTACACAAAAAATGACGGTTGAACCAGACGGTTGAGACAGATTTTTGTTAAAAGGATAAAAAACGGGACAAACAATGATTCCCTATTAATATAATAGAGCTTTAATGAATATCATTAAAGTTTCTAAATTGTGGAAATTTTAGTTTAGCCGGCTCGAGGTCAAAATGAAACACACAGATGTGTATGCATGTGTTTCTGACATATTTCGGTTGCTCACCATCATCTTCAGGGACTGAAGTGGAGTTTCGAATATCTTTATTTTCTTTTAATTTATATCGAGAGTGGTATTATCAGCATCAATTTCGTGTGCATATGATGCATTCGTTCCAATTAACCGAAGACATTGCTAGTGCCGCCTCCTGACGACAAGCTGCTGAGTTTGAAAGTGGCTGAAACGTAGTTTTGTTTACATTTTTTATGTGTTTCTATGGTTAATCTTTGGATTTAAACTGCAATTGCAGTATTTGCAGTGTCTCCGGATCCGCATAATTGGCATCTCGGCACATCCAATTCTTTAATTCAGATTCTTTTAATCAAGATTATCGAAATTTTTGATTGTAAACGTCTTTCGGCATGTTGAAACTTTAAAGCGCAATGAACCGATATTCAATACGCCTGATTTCGATTACACACAAATAAAACAGGGTTGCATCGCTTTTGAAAAATGATAATCGAAGGCGGAAAATCAATATGAAAGCGACAACATAGTTGAAATTGATCAAAAGCCTTAGAACAATTAAAAAAGAATGAATAGAAAAAGCAAAATAAAAAAGGCATTTTTTCCGGATAAAGGACGTTTCAGTTTAAAAAAGGACAGATCTGTCCGCAAAAAGGACAAATTGGCAACACTGGTAAAGAGGAAGTGAAGAAGGTGGACGAGGGTTGAAGAGTGGAAGTGAGGGAAAAGAGTGAGGAAGGGAGCGGGAGAGCGAGAAAAGTCACACATAGAAATGTAGGATGTGTGTGTTTACAACAAAAAAACAAAGCAGTTACAGATTAACATACATACATATATATGTATGAGCAAATTTTCCCATGACACTCTTTTTTTGTTTTGATCTTGGTTCAACGACACGGGACTTATGTCGCAGTTTTATCAAAATACATTGTGTCTTCAAATTTCGGATTCTATACGTTCCCAATTTTGGACAAGCAGTGTTGCTGTGAAATGCACAATCCTCATACATTTACTTGAAATGGGGGCGCGTGACGAAAATATCGCTAGACCCGAAGTTCACAATGTTGTTGTGCGGGAATGGTATATTTAATGCATCCACTTGATAGGAAGGGATTAAGAAAGGGAGTTTCCGAGTGCCTAGAAAATTTGGTTGGGTCCCTTAGGACGGGATGGGATAAAATTTTATATGTGTACTGGCCATTGCATTTACCACACAAAATGTTGATTTATTTTTACCAGTTGTGAACTCAAAACTGTCCACAAGATAAATTGAAGCCAATCATATTATCCAACAACACAATTTGTACAATTTCGCGGCGGATTCAGCTAGTGTTTTATAAAACGATTACACAGGCCAACAAATGAGGTGCAGCCCTGTTGATTTGAAATTATGCTAAGTTTATGTTTACTGATTTCAAAAATGGTTTCGGTTTAGCTACATCAGCTCTTGTTTCCAATATATGGCGAAAAAACTAAAATGTTGGATTTTGGCCTTCTAGCATTTATGGAGGCCACACTAGGCATAAATATCTGGATTTATGAGCTATTTTCGACAGTTTGGCACCCATAAATCCTGAAGTGTCAAAAATTCAACAATTTCGTTTTTCCCGCTATATCTTGGAAACAAGAGCTGATAGCACAAAACCAAAAATGCAGTTTGGTTTAGTGCAATCAATTTTAACATAATCAGATCGAAATAGTCCTGCACCAAAAACACTGTTGGGTTGTGTTATGCAATAAAGCATAGAATAAGCATTGATGAAATTGTTTAAATTGCTAATTGCAGTTTGAATCTTGTGAAATAATTTTAATTAATTTTGTTTGAACTGCATTTTTTGCTGTCTTTTTAAAGAATTCGATGGCACAGAGATTTGAATTTGCAGATATTTGTTTAATAACTCATCGCAGTCGAAAGTTACCCAATAAATGCTCAAAATATTGAAAACTCATTATAAATATCAAATTATGACATCAAACCAAATCTAAATAGATTATCCTGTAATATTTATGACTTTTAAAACTTTTTCGTACATCTTATGGAGATTGAAGGTTTCGTAGTCTTAAAAATTTTAACAAAATATACAAAAAACATAAGTTTATGTTTCTCATAATTTTCAAAAGAAATTAAGTGCTGTGCAAGGTAATCGAACACGTCTGTGTCAATTCGATATAACAGATTCCAACCTTGGATCATCGAACCTAGGCCAACTGAGAATATCGAAGTTGCGCTACCTCTTGTTATCGATAAAACGATTTATCGCACCAGCCGAACTTTTAATATTTACCTCTTTTTTTACTCTGTACCAAAGGTAAACAGAGTATAGTAAGTTTGATGAAAACAAGAAAGAAAGTTGGTCAAGCCCGACTATAACATACTCTGTACCCTTAACGTCTCAGCTCGCATTTGCTCACGAGTTATACGCGCTCATCTCTAAGTTTCACTCTCTCTCTCTCTCTCTCACTAAGATTGACGTTCAATAGAATGCTGCGGTGGTGGGTGGGGTGGTGTTGGTGTTTATTGGCCGTTTTTTGCTCATAACTTGAGTATCGTTCATCCGATCTTTACCATTCCTTCAGCAAATCGATCAATAATTTTATTTACAAGGTATCTCTAGAAGGTACGAATGATCTATCTTCAAAACTGTAGGAGATATGACGTTTTTTCCAAATTGCGGGGGCGGGAGGGCGCGTGGCAAAAATTGAAAATAAACTTGATCTGCCTGCAAGTATAAGAAATATATGCCCCATACATGTCAAACCTCTATCTCTTACCATCTCTGAGATCTCTTCGTTCATACGGACAGACGGACATGGCTATATCGACTCGGCTGTTGATGCTGATCAAGAATTTATATACTTTATAGGGTCGGAAATGATTCCTTCTCCCTGTTACATACTTTTGCACAAAGTTAATATACTCTATGTACCTTCGGTACAGAGTATAAAAATGTATGTATAAAGTACATATATTCTTGATCCGCATCAACAGCCGAGTCGATATAGCCATGCCCGTCTGTCTGTCCGTATGAACAAACAGATCTCTGAGATGGTTAGCGATAGAGGGTTGACTTGTATGGGACATAAACTTCTTATACTTCCAGACAGATCAAGTTTATTTTCAATTTTTGCCACGCCCCCTACCACCACCGCAATTGGACAAAAACCTCATATCTCCCACAGTTTTGTAGATAGGTAGTTCGTGCAGAGATATTTAGTAAATAAGATTATTTATCGATATGCCATAAGAACAATAAAGATCGGATGAACCATACTAAAGTTATGAGTAAAAGAAAGTTCGCTGCCGCAGCTTTTAGCTGTTACTGCAGGCAGTTAGTTCATTACAGTCGAGCTTGGCCGACTTTCGTACTTGTTTAATTCTTACTCTCTTTACCCATTATTTTTTATTACTATTAAAACCCAATTAAGTATTTATCACTTTTTCCTTTTAAGTTAAGAGTCCAACAAATCACGCATACGCCTCATTGTTGTCACCTCATAAGCCCCATTCCCACACAGTGTCTAAATGGTGTCTGCAATTTTTGAAATAGCTTATCAATTAACAGAGAGCTGTCAAAAATATGAAAAATGATGAACCAAAATAACTCGGTTATTTTTTGCCCAAGTATTTTTGTAATTGCCTTTTGATCACATGTTAAAACAGAATACAAATATTTGACATACCACTGAGACAACTTTGAGTATCTGTTGGATGCACATAAGTACAACCCACACAAACAAAACACACACACACAAACAGACGCCAACACACAAGTAAGACACATTTTCTGCGTAAGCGCTTTTTTGCAATTTCAAGGTCAGCGGCAAGTAGCTCTTTATATATGAATGAGATCTAATTGTTCGTTATGAAGCTGGAAAGTGCAATGGGTGGGTCTGGTGGCTACTTATGTAAGCACAAGTACAATGCCAAATATTGGATTACAAGCCAAAGAGAGAAAAGAAATGAAGAGCTTTGACAATGACACAAAGTCAAAGAGAATGACATAATTGACTAACAAGAAATATTTACCCAATTGTTTTAAAAATGAGTTACTCAATCTATCTCTCTCACTCTCTTTACAGCTTATTCTTTTTTTTTTGGATCTCAAAACTTTCTCAATTGTCAACGTTATCGTTATGCTGTACAGTAAAACATGGCAAAGTCGTCACTTTATGCTGCTGGGGTGACCTGTTTGGGTTTCGTTTGCTTTGCCTTGGCTTCAGTGGCCATTGGGATACCCATTTGGGGTTACTACGACAGTCCATCGGGTGAGTGTTGATTGAAAATTAATGAGGTTTTTCAACTAATCCATTTTTTTATTTGTCTAGGTGGCTATGACTACGATCGCGGTTATTTTGGACCCTTTAAAGTTTGCAAGCAATTGACTTATAATCGCGAAAAATGCGGCAACGATGTTTCAAAGTTTAGGTTAAGCAGTAAGTACAACAGCAGCAAAGATTATAAAGACTAATGCAAAAAGAAGTTAAGAAATGGGATTCCATGTGTTCCGCAAATCGTTTTCGGGTCGGAAGCGATTTGTAGAACACATTGGATTAAGGAAATGTAGAAGGCAAGCGAAGGAATGAATTATACAGTCATGTTCTCAATTACACTTCCACAAAAGTTTTGTGATTTTGAGTCATAATCTAGTACTAAAATCGGTTTGAAATTACAAAATTTTTGTGCCTCATGGCTGATAGTGAAATATTACGAAAAATAAGAAAGAATTTGTTGGAGACAAATATGAAGCAAACTAAAAGAAAATGCAAAGGCAGAGAAAATAATTTAAAAGAAAAATCTACCAATATACATACATGTTAGAGCAATGCATGAAATAAATTAAAGTTCCCATCGACTTTGTTTCTGATTTAAACTATCTATGAACTTCTACTCAGAGCTCATGACATGAGCCATGATCTATATAATCTGTTTGAAATGATTCAGCTCAGATCAGCTCAACAAATCAACTAGATCAACCATGCTCAATTCAAATAGCTCATGGGGTCGCTTGTAAATTTACTTCAGCACGTTGAGTGGCGGCAACAATGTGGCGTCAGCTGCTCAGAGCCTATTTACATAGACTCCACAAATGTGCAGTTAAGCGTAACTGAAATTCTGCGAACATACAATATGTAAAGTCGGTCGAAATCGGCAAAAACATGTACCGATTTTAATGATCTCTAATTTGATGGATTCGTTATTGACACGAGTAGCAGAATAACTACTAATAACTTTTATTAATATGGTCCAAAGACCTCGAAATTTTGCAAATTTTTCATACAAGTTTACAATATGTAGAAGATTGGATAAATATTAATTATCGACTGGTAAATGGGAAATAAAGTCAATCGGTCCAAAGAAAATCACGAAAATTTGCTAAATTTCATAATGAGTTTGGATTATCGTAAAGATTTAATCTTTTTGGAGTCACTGGGAATTAGAGCTAACTAACTTGAACCAAAACAATTTCTGAATTGTTTTAATTGAACCTTTTTTAAAACAGGAATCAAAGCAGTGTTTAAAAAACTGCAATAAGTTTCATTTCGCTTTGCTTCTGCTTCTGCTTTTGATAAAACCATAGCCCGCATCAAAATCAAAAATTATTTTTTAGAAAAATCAAACAGCAACAGTCGTCGTCGCTTTATCATTTCTGATTTTTATTTTGATTTTACTTTTGTTCTATGGCGTAAGTGGAAGCTGCAGCACGTGTTCGCTTTCAGAAGTCGACGGTAGTGCAAGCGCAACAGAAGTCACTCCCATCTCTTTTCTGCTTTTGCATTTTGGTTTTGGTCCGGCACGTTTTTTCTCTCAACACACGCAATGAAACATTTACCGTTAGTCGGCTCGGCTCGGTTAAAAGTAACAACACCGCTCTAAAAACACAAATGTTGTTGCGTTGCGTTAATTTTTGGTGGCTGGCAAATTCCAGGAAAATATCGTGGCGACAGCGCTGCCGTCGACACACATGCTGCTGCTTCGACTTACGGCACTGAACAAAATCAACAGGAAAACCAACTGTGACTTCGGTTTTCATCAAAATTCATAAGCGGAAGCTAGAGTTCATATTGATAAGTTGAAAAAAGTCGAAGCTGTGAAAAGCTAAAATTTTGTAACTTTTGCTAATTCGACAGAAGCAATTTAAACACTGAATCAAAGGGCACTTTGACTCCATTCATGCAGGGCTCTAATAGCCTATTTCCACCAAAGAAATTAAACTTCATTTCTTGAAATGACAAGATATGAAGAAAATGATATCATTTCTTCCATACTATTTTACACTTCATTTTACCTTTCATTTTTATCATTTTCTAAAAATTGTCATCATATGATGAAGAAATGATGAAGAAATAGTTAAAATATAAATTAGTCAAAATAAGTTGTGTATTTAGCTTTCTGCTGATAGTTCAGGGCGATTGCAATGCGTTCGCCGCGAGAAATTGCTTTCAGGACGGGTTTGCTTTTTATTTTTTTGCTAAATATTCCAAAAAGACGTGAGTTTGAAAGTGCCGCCTTTTATTTAAAACAAACAAAGCAGCTGTTTTTGTCAACGTGTCAAAAAAAATGACGATTTGTCAATGGAAACGGCAAAATTTAAAAAAATGAAAATGATAAGAAATGATGCCAGTGGAAATGGGCAATAATACATATATATGATGAATAAAAAAAATTTAACTAAAAGTCAAAGATCTTTGTAAAAAGAAGCAGGTTTGCCCTTCCAGAATCGAATTACAGAATGTGTTCTTAAAAAATATTTAAGGTCATTCAATTAGAGGCCATTTAAATGACCTAAACTTGTATCAATGATCAGGGATCTGATGAACTTGATGCTGAATGCGCCCATTTTTTTCATTTTTGACAAAGGAAGAAGTTTGGTTTCTCTGAGCTTGTTTATTTTCTAACTTCATTCGCTAGCCTCGGAAAAGATGAGAAATTCTTCTTAAGCAAGAAAAACAAAAGATGTTAAAAAAATGAAGAAAGATATATAAGAAAAGAATTGCAAGTACACTGAGGGAAGAATGCTCTGAAATTCTCTCGCTCACTCTGAATGCTGCATGCCTTATATACTAAATGCATTGAATTGAATCTACCATCTGCCTAAAAGTAAACACCAATAATTGCTTGCATATCGCATAAGTGAGATTACTTGAAATTCTCAAGTTGTAATTCCGTTCGGGGTCAATATAAAAGGGAAAACTGAAATTTGGTATTTAAATATGTTTTTACTCAAATCAAAAGGGCATATTAGTTGCTTTTAATACAAAAATGGCATACTAATTGTTTTAATTTGTAGAAAACAAACAAGAAAATAATCTAATATCTTCCTTGTAATAATATAAAGATAGTTCGGTACCGAGTAAGGTTAGAGAGATGATAAATTTAGAAGTTTCGGTTCGTGGTTTGGTTCGGGAAACCTAACTAACCCGAGCGGGGTTCAGTTCTTGACCTTGAAAAATTTGATGGTGGACTGCATAGCATTAAAATGATAAACAATTTAAATTGTATAACCTAATAACTAGGGTTTGAAGTGTGAAAGCAACAACGTCTTCTGATAAGTGAATTGTGGTTAAATTCCGAAACAGCCTGTCCAGACAAACCATTGCTATTCCGAAATGTTGCTAGTTATCTCTGTTAAATTGCGTTGATTGTATTGAATTGTAATCAACCTTTGACCTTGAGCCAGCCTAAATCAAAAACAGGTCACAAAAATCCATTATAATTTATAACGTTTATCTATAACACATTTCTTTTAAATTCCCAGATGCAGTCTTTGTCAGTGGACTTTTGGCCATTGGCAGCTCAGCTGTGCTGGGTATCTTCTGCATACTGTCGGTCATTCAACATGCAATGATCTCATCCAGGGAGAAGGTGGTGATGCCCTATATAACCCTGGTCATAATAAAGCTTTTGTTAGCCTTATTGGGAGGTAAGTAAAATTAATAAAACTGGAAAGATTTCTATTGAAACGAACTCTCTGTAAACCTTCTAGGGGTTTTGGCAATCATCGCCACAGTGTTGTTTGCCCTACAAATTGATGAGCAAGAGCGTTTTGGTTTCAAAATATCCAGGGGTGTATCCTTTTACATACAGGTAAGTGTAACACTGTTCAACATTAATTCGTACCTGTAACAATCTCAATTTTTGTTTCAGATTGTGGCAATTGTCTTGTCTGTGGCGCTATTTGTGGCCGCCCTGTACGATGTGATCTATACACGTACTCCTGGCGGTGATCCCACCATGGCCTTGGATGCTTCAGCTCCAGGCAGCGCCACCACATTCAATAATCCTGGCTTCAAAGAGCCACGCAGTCGCAATGGTGTTTCGGTCACCGATGCCTCTGGCAAACCGTACAGTGGCATTCGAAATGGAGCTGGTACTGCTGGCAGTGTGGCCTCTATGAGCACTACAGTGACTAGTGTCTCGAATGGTTCCACCCTGGAGTCAGTAACTCGATCACCGCTACGCTCGAGTCTGAAGAAACCCCGCCCACGACCTGATCCAACGTTGGGCATACAGAATCCTGGTTACTCGGGTTCGGGCAGTTCACCGCCCATGCGACGAAATGGCAGTGTGAAGAAAGTACGCATACAGACGCACAGCACAGAGGTGTAAGAGAGCAGACCCTCGAGTACTTGCAGATACAAATGTAGTTTTTAAGTTGCGAATATCAGACGAAACAAAAAGAACACAACAACAAACATTTACAAAGACTGTGTACAGTAGCTAAAAAGGAAAACAGAAGACACACAAAAAATGTTAAATCCTTTGCAAATTGAAATTTAAGTTTCATTTGTCTTCCAAAATAGACCGCAATATTATTTTCTCTTCTAAGCAACGGTTTCCGTCCAGGGGCAAGACAAGAAGAAAGTATTTAATTTATCACACCTGCCCAGTCCCTCCACTACTTCTCTTCTCTTCTCGACTTGAGTTCAACCATTTAATTTACATTCGTTTTGCAATATATTTTTATAATTCCTAGCCTAAGACCCTATAAAAAGAGAAACAATTGTAAAATATATAAAACACAAATTGTTAATTATAGTTAAGTTTAAGGCAACACAAAGTTAAATCGAAAACAAATGCATTCGATAATTGTATGTTATTGTTAGCGTTCAATTTCCCCATCTATTCAAAATGAATAAATTAATCAAACAAAAAAAACAAAAATTAAAATTGTTACGCTGAAATTTCGACATTGAAAATATAATTAATTAATTACTCTTAAGCTTTGTTTGTTTAAATTTTTTGTAATTAATATTGGAAAAATGTGTTTCATATTTTTCGTTGTAAGTTTAAGAAATAATATATTAAATACATAGATAAATATTAATGATGATTGTTCTGAGTATGAATCTTTGTGTTCTTTAAATGCTAGACAAGTCCATAAAATAGATATATCTTTTTCATATGCTATCATATTAGAGCAAGCCCTAACAAGGGTTTAATAGATCGAACACTTGCAAACCGATATGACTACGGGCTTAGTATTTAGTTCTAGAGCAGAGCTCTCTTGGGCGATTGTAGATGAATTTCGCACCCGAATGAATCCCAATGAATGAATATGTATAAAAAAGCTCCAGTGAAACAGGTAAGGAAACCTAAAGGAACGACTGAGACTGAGATGGAAGGATCAGGTGCGACAAGACATTGCCAAGCTTGGTGTGAACAAATGGCGCCAGCTCGCTGGTTCTGGTTAATAGCGCTTACATACAAACCAATAACCATCGGCTTTGTAACAATCATGTTTTCGAGTGCTTCTCTTAAAGGTTCAACCCTGTGATAGGGAACTAATGTCCTCTCAATACGCAAAGAAATGCAAATAAGAACAAAATACATGCATTGGAAGTCAGAAAAATGTAGCCAAACAAATTAAATTAAATTAAATTAAAGTAATTGCTCACCTATTCTAGTCAAGCTGCATTAAAAGCACTTGACGGTTATATTAACAATACCAAAACTCTTAGGGACTTTGAAATTAATCTCGTTTGGGTGCCTGGATACTGCAACATTGAAGGCAACGAGATGGCCGACCACCTCGCCAGACTTGGCACCACCACTCAGCTCATACCGGATAGCAGCAACACAGGGGTGCCTCTTGCGACCTTTAAGCTACAAACAATGGAAACTACCTATCGAATGAATAACCATGAATCGATGGCAAACATTCCACACTTGTGAAGTATCTAGGCTTACATGGCCTACTCATAGTATTAAAAAAAATCTAGGGCGTTACTCCGTCAAGAAAGAGTGCATATTTCCCTACTAGTAGGGGCCCTTACTGGACACTGCCTAATAGGAAGACACGCCGCTAGGCTCGGCATCAGACACAATGACTTCTGTAGAAGCTGCAATTCAGTGGACGAAGAGGAGAGTGTACAACACCTATTCTGTCATTGCCCACTTCTCAGCAAAAGGCGACTCACAGTTTTGGGTCGTCCTTTTCTAAACGATCTGTCAGACATCTCTGAAATAGATCTAGCCTCTCTACTCAAATTTGTGATATTTTCTAGATGGTTTAACGGGGAAGACCATCCCTCTACGATCGCAGCGTAGATAGGGTTATATGGTAACACAACGGGCCTTCATAGGCCTAAGTGATGAAATGGGACTCTCTCCCATTTCAACCATTGGAACCTGACCTAACCTCTGCTCTCCTTAATCCCCCCTATCTACACCACTGACCGGTACAGTTTCGGTTCTAAAAGAAACAACTAGACTGTAAAGCTAGCACTTAGTTTTGGGGGTATTTTACGCAATTTGGTTAAATCTTAGAAAAACTTTTGTATTGCAAAATAGATAAACGTCAGACCAGTTTCTTTGAAAATATTGCATCCTATATGACGTTTCTTCAAACAGTATTGCAAAAGTATCGGTTTTAAAATTTTTGGTTGCATTACATTGGTAATCATGTCCCTCACTCGTGCTGACAACGCAGGCCATTTTGAGTGTTTTCTTAATTTTTGCCAGCTATTTTGCTTGGACGTTGTTGGCTCTACTTCGATTTTGAGACTATTCCAAAAAATGGATCGAAGAATCTGCATCGAATTTTGTGTGAAAAAAAAAATTAAGTGCACTGACGCATTCAAATTCATAACTGTTGACGAATCATGGGTTTATCAAATCATGGGTATGGGAACCAAAGCTCAATCATCCCAATGGAAGCTGCCGCATGAAAGAGTAGGTTTTGAAAAAATAACACGAAATGCTTGATACTTTTTGAACAAACTTCGGATTCTTAGACCTTAACCATTGAACAGAAAAGCGCTTGTGCTACCCATTTCAGTTCAGCTCTGACACAAATCCTAGAGGTAAAAGCAGAGCTCGCAAATAACCCTCAACACTTTTTTCAGTGCGATCAGCCCACTGACAAAACAGAAAAAAACAAAGACGACTCGGTCTCTCACTGAGCAAAACACTTTTGTTCCCTTCTCATGTGTTTTCTGTTGAGCATTTTCGGTTGATCAAAACAAACGAGACAGACCGTCAATAACAACTGAGAGGAACACTTGTGAACGAGCGCTCACGCAAAAACTGTCTTCAAATGCGCAAATCACAAAAAGTGTCAGCATAAAGTGTTATTTGTTTTGTTCGTGTGGTAGGCGGTGGGCTTATGTACTATATGTACAATGTACACAATTAAATAAATATGGTTCTTAGGCGTAAAGCTATTACCAAAAACTAATTTTTTCTGCATTTCATTTGATAGGTTAATAATAATAAATTTCTCCACACTCCACATATGTACAAAGATCGTTGACTGATAAAAACACACTCACACACACACACACAGGCATCCCAGTCACAAACTCGCTTACATTCTTCGAAGACACTTTGGAAGTCGGCTCTCGGCAAAACGGTCAGTGAAAGACATGAGCAAAACAGAAACGAAAAAAGCGCTCTTTGGTTGAGCGAAAACAGCTATTGAGTAAAACAGAATTAAAAGTGTCTTTTTGCAACCTCTTTTCGTTGTGTCTGTAACAGAACAGTTATACACAGACACGCTGATAGTGTTAACAGTTTTTTGCGAGCTCTGGCTGAAAGTGAAGGCTAAGTCGATTTCCACATGTATTTGCATGAAAAGAATCAGAACTACAAATAGTTCAGTATTTACACGATACAGTTTAATGGCATAAATTATTATCACTTATCCTTAGCTTAAAAAGTTTACTAAATAAAGAAAATGTACTTAAATGGTGATTCGACTGTTTCCACAATTGTATGTATGTATATTTTCCGTGGTGTAATTATTATGCCCTTGCTAAGAAATCGGATGGACGCAAAACAAATGACCGATCTTTCTTTATATTTTACCGGTACATACCGGGATTCCGAAATAATAATCCAAGTACCGATACGGAATCGTATACCGAAATAATAGCAGTGTTCAGCAGAACAACTTGCTCTCTGATCAAGTATAAATTTGCAATTATCTTAATACTGAACTCGAGAGACGCGGCATCATAATAGCCAATTTGAGGCATCATGATACAGGAGCATGTATCAAAGAAATAGTACGCTACTTTAAAATGATACTGCTCCCTCCAACAGCAGAAACTATTCGATACAATATTTTTTTCTGATACCTGCTCAGAGATCAATTATTCTGCTGAACACGCACAATGTTCGAACCAAAACAGAACCTTTTACCGAAACATAAGTAACCGGAACCGGAATTCGTTTCTGTTTGATTACCTGATATTAACCAAAGTGAAGAAGCCTCAGTTAAGAAGACAAAAGTAAGAAACTCACCAAAACCTAAACAAAGAAAGCGACGGCTGGTTCTATAAAAGTATCACCGACATTTTCCAGTGCATGCAATTTTTACTGGTCCTATCCTCGCTTGTTGGGAGCATGGAAGATCATATCAATCCAGTGTCATTCTATCGGAGAAACTGCATCGGGCCGTCTTCGAAGATTCAGCACTGATCTTCGAAATGATGTCGTGGGCCACCCCATTTTGAGACGCCACAACGCAGGGAGCAGTGACAATCTGTAGAAGTTCTCTGAAAGCCAGCCAGATGAACAGTTGTTCAGTTGGGTGAGATGCTGCTGCTGCAAAAAGATTCCATGGTGTAGACTCTGCACTTAGAGCTCACGTTGCTCTCATCTGAATAACTCCACGTACTTGCTTAAATATCAAAATAAAGAAAAATTACAATTGGTATTTGCGACATATTTAGCTATCGCTTGATTAATAAACATATGTATTTTTATCTGCTACTGACGACTAAGTCGGGACTTACACAGTGAAGCTAACTTCATGAGGTTTTTCCAAAAGCTCTGGCTTGTAGGAAAGAGTTGTAGTGGTATCGCTTGCCCCTCTACACATTTCTTTCCTACAAACAAAAGCTGTGTAAGTCCCGACAAACTCGTTAATTAAGAGGTAGGAAAACTATTATTTCTTATGTCTAAACTAAGGTCCACCGGCAAATAATTGGCTCAAATTTTGATGAAGATTTGGATAAATAGGCATGACTGCACATTTGGCAGCGATTAAAGCTAACACTATGATTCCAAACGAAAATACTTAAATCAAATATAGCCGAAAAGTACACTAATTTGGCCTATTTGGCCCAATTTTCATAAAAGTTTGTGCAAATTATTTACCTGTTGGACCTTAGCTTAAGTAATTTAAACGAATATCGAGCCCCTTTGCCAAACATGCTAATATTTGGACAACGGCCTATTTTTGAGCATTCAAAATGTGTAAAAATAAAAGCAAGTGCAAGTCTAATATAAAACCCGCCATGAGTTATGTACGTACGGGTAAGGATACACAAATATACATATTTTGTAATATAATTATATGCACAAGGGTTGCCTTTAATATTTCAAACTATGGAACAAGGAACTAACCGATGAACTGAACTGTTGAAGAAAATGAACTAAAAGAATTTTCACCTTAGAAATCGCCGAATAGTTTAGTCCAAAAATTTGTCAAAGATCAAAATGGCAAAGTGTTTAAAGAAAATATGAAAGACAGCCCTTATATATATAATATATAAATAAATTTAAATAACAACTTGCCTCTCTGGTTTCATGCATCATCGGATTGTCCAACTTCAACGGATTATCTGGCTAAATGTTATTTTCTCGCAAAGTATCATTGGCCGACAATACAAACGATGGTCATATTTTTCCAGAATTTTTTATTTCGCAACACCTACAGCGAGCTCTCAT
>JBAMBO010002714.1:207500-289597 GCA_037044535.1 Lordiphosa magnipectinata | reverse complement strand
AAAATACATAATCGTTAAATTCGTAAGTGGTTTTAAAATTTGTTTCAAAAGAAACTTTTAGGCCTGAGGTATGTCCTAAAATATAAAAGAAAGAGCAACGGGGATTTTTTTTTTATTTTTTCTATATAGTTACATCTTTTTTGTCACTTTTTAATTGCAGCTTACGATGTAGTTGATTAGTTTAAGTTCGTATATTTTATTTGGAATGTTTGGAATGGTATTAGGTTAGTGTTGGTAAGTTACTACAGGGTTTTTTTACAGGTTCATTCTCGTCATCTTGGAAGTTGGCAAGGGAGTTTAACTTATGTTTGGAATGGTATTAGGTTAGTGTTGGTAAGTTACTACAATGTTTTGGCAGGTTCATATTCGTCGTCTTGGAAGTTGGCAAGGGAAGATTCTTAAAAGTCTTCTTCTGGCTCTGACACCATTTATCGTTCTTCTTCTTCATAGGAGTTGCAGCAACGGGGAAAGGCTAAAAATTTTATTTTAAAACAGAGAAGAACTTCATGAAAATGCTACGTTCAAATTGAAAAATCAGAAGAATGATTGTACATACAGATGATTGTGAATTCAAAATTGTTTGAATTAAGTAATTTAAAGACATTCATAGAAAAATTACAATGATTAAGGAGGTTTTAAGTCAAATCTAAACTAAGTAAAGTGACACATCTCGGTAAATTGTTTTAGCTTTAACGGACACGAGTCCGTATCTGTTTTCTACATCGTTTGGAAAATCCAACAATTCATTTTCTATTGCATATTTTTGGGCTTTTATGAAATATATAAAAATTAAAATATGATTAAAATCTATTAACTAAACATAATACTGTTACAACTGTCCAAAGCCATAGGCAAGGTCTTTTCCCAGCTATTACCTGTGCACTGCCATCTGTAGCCGTTTCATTCCACCATTCCCAATAGCCGTCATGTAGCAGCGGATTTGCACGCTCATCTGATTTGGGTACTCTGGCACTGGGTTTAGCAGTTTGACGAAACTGATCTACCTCCTGAGCTAGTAGCTGCAACTGCAAGGGGTAAAGATTGGCCAGATTAAAGCGTTCGCATGGATCCTTGGCCAGATTAAAGAAACATGGTGCCTTCAGGGGTTCGCATTGATAGACCGGTTGCTGGTGATCCTGTTCGTTGGGTGGACAACGTTGAGTAGCCTCTTCACGTAGCTGTTGAATACGTTCGTTGGTCAAACTGGATGTGCCCAGAACTTCATGTACTTCCGAGGAAAGAACTTGCTGTACATAATACGGACTGAGAGGATCATCCTCATGGTCGTTCAGTTCACCCAGCCAATGATCATATTGTCCGCCAAAGCTGCTACCATTTACATACTTGAGATGGTCGCGCATGTAGGAGGAATAACCAAAGATATCGTCTAAGACATGCAAAAGTCTACGCGGCTGTGGTTCAGCTTTGACACTGAGTGAGGGCCACACATTTACACCATCGAGTTGAAGATTCGAAGGCAGGGAAACGCCAGCTGCAGCTGCCAAGGTGGGTAACCAATCGACGGCATGAATTACTTGATTTGAGACATAACCGCGCTGTTGCAACAGAGGACTCCAGAGGGCGCCAGCTGAACGTATACCTCCCTCCCAAGGAGATTCTTTTTGCTGTTTTGGGAATAAAGAAGAGTTTAAGCTTTTCAAATTTTGTGATAGTTTTCATACTTACCCCACGAAATGGATAATTGGAGCCTGCATTCGAGTGTATGCCCACAGTGGGTGCTCCATTGTCCGAGTAGAGTAAAACAATACTATTATTTAGCATGCCATTTTCTGCCAAAGCGCGCATAGTTTGACCTACGCTCTTGTCCAGGCTAGATACCATGCCTAGCATAAGCAAAAGTTATCCCAAATCATAAAATCTTTTTTTAAATAAATATTTTACCCGCATAGGTGCGTCTCTTGATATCCTTAATATGCCCAAACTTGGCCACTTCTTCCTCAGGCGCCTGCATGGGATTATCCTCATTTCCCGTATGTACAGCCAAATGACTGAGTACCATAAAAAGTGGACGACTTTTATCATGTTGCTCAATCACCCGTTTGGCCTCTGCCGTAAAAGCATCTGTCGCATAGGTACCATTATCTTCCCGAGAAGCAACCAAATCACGTCGGAAATCCACTCCTGCGGTATAATTTCGATCCAGCATGTGTAGTGTATGATCATAGTAATCGATATATCCATTGTAATAACCATAGTGATGATCAAATCCACGCATAGTTGGAGTTAAGTCACGTCGCCAGTAGCCCAGATGCCATTTGCCTATTAACTCTGTGGAGTAACCCGCCTCTCGAAAGAATTCTGGCATGAGACGTTCTTGCCTTGGCAAACCCCAAGGTTCATCGTTGATAATCACCCAGTGTTGCATACCTAAAGTTTGCCATGAAATTGATATACTCCACAAGGAAAGAAAGATTTTGTTGCAAAACTAAGTACCTGTGTGTATGGGATACTTTCCGGTTAGTAGGGTGGCCCTTGAGGGTGTACACAGGTTGGGTACATAATGCTTATTGAGTAGTACACCATTATAGGCTAGTGCATCCATGTTGGGCGTAAGTATCTGATTAGAGCCATGAAAACTTACATCGTTGAAGCCCTGAAAATTGATTGTCAAAATTAATAAATAATTTTTTGATTCGAAAACTTACCATATCATCTATCAATATTATAATTATATTTGGTTTAGTTGAGGTAGCTGCTCCATGGCTTAGACCGAGCATAAGGTTTAACGTGAGAAAGGCTTGAAAATGTCTTTGCATTTTGGTAAGAAAACTGTAAGAAAATGTTGAAATTTTTATTTTAAGAAAAAGTGGTTTGGACTTATAATGATAAAAGAGCATGAATTGAATAAATAGTACCATAATTTGTAATTGGGCTGCGGAGTTTTAGTTTTATACCACAAAGCTCATTGTGTCTCATATTGTGATCTTTATATATATTATATGATTTCTGTTTAATAGTTTCTTTGCTTGGAATTTTATGTTGAAGTTTTGGTACCATGTTAGGCTTTCGAGCTATGTAACAAATATGAAACAAAGACAACTAAAACCCATTTGAAAATAAAACAAATTTCTTACACAGTTTTGTAGGTAGGTTCAGCAATATTTATCGATTCACCACATTTGGTAACGATCAGATAAGCGAAGGTAAAGCTATAAGCAAAATAAAATCCGATACCGGCAGCTGCCACAAGTCTCGCACACATACATGCACTCTGACACTAACGCTGGGCAGCGCAGGTCAAAACAGAGATGGGCATCACTTTACAGAGTTCGTGTGGCGCCACATCGCCAAATCAAATGAAATCTCTAGAAATCTGACGATTTGGTGGACTATTTGAGATTCTAGTACACATATATAGGCCACGACATCCTAGAAAGTAGGGAAAGAGAAAGAGGACATAACTTTTTCGTCACTTCAAGGCAGAGGCCGGCAAAACAGATGCTCATTTTACCTTTGCTTATGTGTGTTTTGCCAAGCGAGAGCGCGCTCATTTAGCACTTCTTTGTTGTTGCAAAAGAGAGTAGTATAAGCTCGTATACAGCAGTGCCGGCCAAATGGAGAGGACAAAAAAGTGTGCTTGTGTTGGTGTGCAAGAGAGCTCTCTCCAGACTACAGCCGTTTTACTTGCAATTCAATGTTCATCGATACACACAATCATGAGTTCGGCTCGCGTTTGCGTAAAACCACGACTGACTTCGGCTCGTGGTAGCTATGCCTAGCCGGCTCTGGTATACAGTCGGTGTGTCGACGTCGCTGCAGCAGAACGATGTTATATACACTTAAGACTGGAACGTACCGGACTCTGCTTTAAGGCAATATGGTTGAAACTTGTCAAATATGCGTTTAGATCATGTTTCAAAGATTCTAGCAGCACAAGAAGCATAACTGCTGTACAGGTAAATGTTAGGTCGAATTTTTATCGTGGATTTCCTATGTGGATCTACCATTATACATGTGTGTGCTGCCTGTGTGTTCATTTGTTGCGCCCATTCAGACTGTTGTTCTTGTGTTTGATTTTGACAAATGACGAATGGCGACAGCAAGTCGAACCTAAGATACCTTTTATATTGGTTATAATTCTTTATTCATTCAGAATATCCCAAGCACTACAAGACAAAATTGAGATTTACATTAATTGGTTTTCTATCCCAGTGCCACAAGTGACATTGACATTTAAACAGATATTTAGACGTTTGTTTTAACTTTATTTAACTAGTTTTACTGTCATTTTAATTTTTTTCTTTTATTTTAATTTATTTTATTTCTTAAACTAATTGGTTGGTAATTGCTTTTCTTATAGGTGAGATTTTAAAGTGTTTTAAATTATTCAAAAAGATGTCAATTCAATTCAATTTGTTGCTTTATTGGTGCTTATTCACATTATAAAACATTACTTAGAGCCAGCTCGTTTGAGTATGTGATACAGAGATTAGATATAATTGTCTTTACAACTGAAATATGGACGCGTTTTTATTTTATTTACATTTTTAACTGATGATATTTAATAACACTAGGCAACAAGGTCCAGTATATTGGTGGAGATTCTAGATGATATTCATGTGCTGAACACGAATCTGTTTTCGGAAATGGTGCGTCACGTCGAGATTTATAGTAATTTGAGCTTAATGCGGCATAAATACCCTTTTTTTACCCTCTTTAAAAGCATTTTGTGAGGAATCCATTCTCTTGTTTTGACTCTCTTTGATATAATTGGAAAGTACAGTCCCAAGCATTTCTACAATTTTTATACCCGTTACTCGTAGAGTAAAAGGGTATACTAAAGTCGTGCAAATGTATGTAACAGGCAGAAGGAATCATTTCCGACCATATAAAATATATATATTCTTGATCAGCATCAACAGCCGAGTCGATATAGCCCTGTCCGTCTGTCCGTCCGTCCGTCTGTCTGTATGAACACCTAGATCTCAGAGACTAGAAGAGCTAGAGCAACCAATTTTGAAATGTAGACTCCTATTGTCTGCACGCAGATCAAGTTTATTTCAAATTTTTGCCACGCCCACCCACGCCCTTCAATAAAAAATGTTGAATAACTTACACAATTTTTGAGATATCGATCTCAAATTTAAAACTTAGATTTATATTCGCAACTTCTATAAGCCCTGATTTCATGAATTTTCATCAAGATCGGAAGATAAATAGCCGAGTTAATAAAATGTTGCATACTTTTCGGCTGACTCACCTCAGGCAAACAGGAAGGCTATTAAACATTTGTTTCCATGAGTAACGGGTATATCGAAGTCGGTTAGAGCCGACTTTAGCTTACGCTCTCGTTTAAAATAGAGATATACTTTTTAAAGAGCATAAAGTCGTAATGACAAAAGTGTCTACTGCCAAGAGTATGCGATGTGTGTAGCTCAAAATTTTTATTCTAATTCAATACAAATGTCTGGCCTCTTGTGGTGTTTTTGCGTAGCATACTTTTGTGCGGTAGAAAATTTTGAAATTTTAAACACATGTATGCAAAATAGTTAATCTTCGATTAAAAAAATCGTAGAATTGGTTATTAAAAGTTCGCAAATACAACTTTAACAAATATCAAAGAGAGTCAAAACTAAGGTGTAGGTTAACCACAAAACGCTCCTAAAAAGGGTCAAAATAGGCATTTTAAATAACTTTAAGCTCAAATTATTAAATATCCCTACGTTATGGACCACTTACGAAATCAGATACGTGTTCAGCACGAAAATAATCTAGAATCACCACCAATACATTCAATACATTGAAAAAAGTCAAATTTTTGTGCCTTGTGGAAACGTGGCAAGAAAAACCTTAAAAAACGGGGTTTATATAAAACTTAAAACTATGATTGTTGGTACTTAAAAGAACTAACTTTGGAATTAGTCGTACAAGTACCCGCATGTAAGGTCAAAATATGGTAATGGTGTTAGTCCTTTAAAACTTCAGATCTTTTTAGCTTCGATTTTCGATTCAAGTTCGATCGATTGAAGAGAATGTTAAAATCTAAGAAGGATTCAAATCAGCAAAAACAAGCCGGTTCCCTACTGATTTGCATTGTTTGTAAATAATATTTTATTGCTTCTATGCATAATTAAACGAATTAACCTTTTGTTAATAGCTAAAAATATATTCTCACTGAGCCAGTTTAATTAATTAATAATAAAGTTTTTTTGAACGCGAGAGATTTGGTCATCAATCGTTTTGACATTAGCTGCTTCAGGCTACATGCCTACAAAGAAATCTGCGGTTAAATTTAACCGATATTGTGGGTTAGAAATGCGCCAACCCACAAAGTAGGTAAAATTAACCAAATTTTATAGTAACTTTATCGTAAACCATTACGTAAAGAGAACTATTGCTGTAGTAAATCTAACCGAAATTCTCGTTTAGAAATGCGCCAACCCAACTTGTGGGGGATTCGAACTCTGGGCCCTTGGACTGAACACGATTGGACGGACGTCTTTACCAGTTACGCTACGGTGCGCGTTAATAGAAACGCGTCTAACATATTAGTTGTATTCAATCTGCCTAACCACATGCACGAAAAATTTCTTAAATGTTGCATAAATTCAGTGAAAGTACAATATAAATATAAGGACCAAACTGAAATGTTCTCAATCAACAATTTTCGCGGTTAGATTTACTGTCGGTAGAGTTAGTCCGTGAAGCAACCAAATTCATTTAAAAAGTTATACTATTTGTGCGGTAAGATTTACTTTGAGGGTACAGTTAATTGCTGCAAAAACAAAGTATGAGATGAAAAAATCACGTCAGAGTCACTATTTCTATGGTAAAGTTACTGTAGTAGCAGTAACTTATTAAAACCACAAAATATGTGAAATAATATTTGTAGTTAAATTTATTTAAAGTACAGTTGTTAAATGCAACAACAAAACACGTGCTAAAATAAATACGTAAAACTTAGAATTTCTTCGGTAGATTTTACTGTTAGCACAAAGTTACTGTCAGCGTAGTTAATTTTACCCACCAAATTTTTATACCCGTTACTCGTAGAGTAAAAGGGTATACTAAAGTCGTGCAAATGTATGTAACAGCCAGAAGGAATCATTTCCGACCATATAAAGTATATATATTCTTGATCAGCATCAACAGCCGATTCGATATAGCCATGTCCGTCTGTCCGTCTGTCCGTCTGTCCGTCCGTCCGTCCGTCCGTCTGTCTGTATGAACACCTAGATCTCAGAGACTAGAAGAGCTAGAGCAACCAAAATTGAAATGTAGACTCCTATTGTCTGCACGCAGATCAAGTTTATTTTCAATTTTTGCCACGCCCCCTTACGCCCCCGCAATTTGGAAAAAACGTCATATCTCCTACAGTTTTGATGATAGATGGTTCGTACTTTCTAGAGATATATAGTACTCAAAATTATTTATCGATTTGCTGAAGGAATGATAAAGATCGGATGAACGACACTCAAGTTATGAGCAAAAAACGGTCAGTTAACACCCACCACCCACCCCACCCATAACCTAAGCATTGCGTTCAGCAGCAATCTTAGTGAGAGAGAGAGAGAGAGAGAGAGAGAGAGACTTAGAGAGCGCACTGCGTTGTGTGTTAACTGGCCGTTTGACTCGTGACCAAATTCGAGCTGCGACATTAAGGGTGCAGAGTATGTAATAGTCGGGCTTGACCGACGTTTTCAAAAGTTTTGTTGTCTGATCTGTTTATCGTGATGAATTTGGAGTGATTTATGTTGGATTTAGTAATTGACAAATGTCTATTAATATCTGGCGGATAATAAATAGCCGAGTTAAAAAATGTTGCATACTTTTCGGCTGACCCACCTCAGGCATACAGGAAGGCTAATAAACATTTGTTTCCATGAGTAACGGGTATATCGAAGTCGGTTAGAGCCGACTTTAACTTACGCTCTCGTTTTGTGTGTAGTGGAGTAAGTAAAGGGCAAGTCTAAAATCATTTTAGGGACTTTGTCTTGTGCTTTTTGATGTTCATTTTCATGTAAGGAAACTTTTGTTATCAGGACTGTTCCCCTTTTCTGTTCCCGATTTTGAATTGGAAAGTCCTTCCTGTTTCAAAAACCGTGTGATTTGACTTTTATCTACTAATTACCATTTATCTTGATTCAACTGTCTTGATGGCTGAAAGTTTCAACCGAATCCTTTATTGGATATCAGATCTCTTACCAATTCCGATCGATCTAGGTCGGAAACGAGAACAGGCGATGGTTAGTTGGTCTAGTGCAGTGGTGTCCAAACTCACACAAGCAAGCATTGCATATGTGTGCGTAGCTGCGAAACACGAAGTAAGCATGTTGACATTTCCACATGAGCAACAAACAAACGAACAAATGGCTTGTGAGAGAACACAAAGCCGAACACCAGCCGCCGAGCGTGCTATTTAAAGAATACACATATTCTCTCTCTCTATATATGTGTCGGCTGTGACGCCGGCAGAATTTGGCTTGCCAACCATGCGTGGCTGCCTTTTCAAATTTTGGACATCGCTGGTCTAGTGTGTACCCACCGTTGCAGTGCATAGTGGCAAACCGTTCTGATGCAAATTTTCTTTCAAAAAATGTACTAGCTTGTTCTAAGGATGAATGCAGTTTAGAATAGTTCCAACTCCGTACTGAACTTTGGGTAAAACATTATTGTTCTCAATATGAAGATTTAGCCTGGTTTGTATTATGCGCTTTAATATATTTGAAAAGCGACAAGTCAAGCTAGTCGGTAGGTAGCGGGTGGCTTACCAGGTTTCAGATTGGGAAAAACTTTGGCAAAAATTTAGTTTAATAACCTACTTTCTATAATTTTCAATTTACTCTATATTTTGCCTGTCATACGAAGGTAGATTAAGAAGAAGTTGTGTTTCACAAGAAGATGTAAGTTTTTTTTCTTTTCCAACATTGTTCGTTTTCAGGTTAATACATGTTAACCAACATTCATTCGTTGTGTTCTATTCATTAAAGTTAGCTATATTTAACAGTCATTTGATTTGGATAAAGCTTTAAACATTTATTAAAGAATACCATTTTGTATAAAAATATGAATCAATATCATCTTTGACAAGTTCTCTGCCACAACTTCTTTGGTAAACTCATACTACAATGTTTCTTGTAAGTGAGTACAAGCCAAATAGGTTTGTTTTTCAAATCAAGCACCCATAAGTAGGCAAAATTACAATTCTTTACTGTGTTTGACCCTTTGTTCGCATAAGGTTTAAATGATTATCAATGAATGCTTATTATCGATTTCTATTAGAGTAGCTGTACCAGTAGGATTTGTGATTTCCTTAGTTGAATTTAATCTATAGTTCAAGGTTTTATTCCGACATATCGTATCAGCATGGTTGTTTTTGATTTTTTCTAACTTCTAACTTTTCTAATATCTTATCGACTATGCGGTCCTGATTTTTGAGTGTTCGCATACCTGTGGTTCGATCAATTATTCCATTTATTTAATTCAAGAATTTCTCTTTGAGACTTTAGTGGTCTTTAATATGTTTCAATAACTAATCAAGTACTTCATGTAAGCGAATTTCTTCCAAGGTCCAATGCAGTTTTAGTATATTTTAAAGTACTGGCCAAATGCACATGCTAGGCTAAGTCAACATTCCTGTGTCCCATTAAATTACTTCACAAAACCATGACATGACACGACTTACCCAATTCTTACTTTGACCCTCAGGTGTACACCATCTGAGTAAGTCATTTAATAAAACCACGACGCGCACGCCCGGCAGTGTTGAAATGCCTGACACATTTTGGATTCATTAAACCAGTTTCAATTGCCATTGACATTGCCAATCGAAAGTGGTTAACTGGTCAAGAATATTTCCCTGCTCTATTAGCGGAAATTCCCACCAAAAAAAAAATATACAAAATAAAATCCCCTGAATGACGCATTCTCATAGTTTTGTCTTTGCCTCCTGTGCCCTGACCTTGACCATAGCTGGGCACCTGTTTGTCGAAGCGTGAAAGTCAACTCCACGTTTAACCGCTGGGCGTTCTCACACGATCAGCCCGCAAATCGTGATACCAAATTTTACAAAGAATTTACATATCAATTTTCTTATTTAAATTAGCTTTTAATGAGACCCTATTTAGTTTTTGTTGCCTATTATTAAGTGTTATGTGCCAGATTTCATGATGATTACGGCGAGTCTTGCGACAAGTTTTATTTAAAAATTATGATTAAATGCCTCATAAACCAGGGGAAGATATGGCAAAATATGTATTGTACCTTATATAATGCTTAAACAGTTGTTAACAACACAAGCCGGTTGAATGAACTTGCGGTACGAAATGAGTAAATTAGGCAGGAAAGTGTGCCGACCGTAAAATAATAAAAAAAAGTGTTTCATTTAAAAGGTTTAATTATGTCGCAAATTAAAGCCTTAAAGACAAGGAATTGTTAATTAGAATAATTTGAAAAAGTTAGTACGTTTTTTTCAAGTGTCTTTTGAAGAAAGCCATTTATGTTGAAGCTTAATATTTTTTCGTGTAAATCTACTCATCCCAAAATGTCAATAAGCTAGCCAATCAAAAGTTTGTAGGACTTTTTTTAATACAACTTGCATATTTCCAAATGAGAGATGCACATGAAAAATTAGGATTCTATAACAACCATTAACATTGGTCTATTCTATGACTTAGATCAAAGCTTTAAAATGCTTAAAATCTGCAGAAGGTTCAACCTGGACTTCGACTACTTAAACTCTAAGTAAAATTTTATGGCAGACCAGGTTCTAAAAGTATCAAACTAAAGTTTATGCCTTAAACTTTGTTTCATAACTTTTAGGATTAATGAATATTCTTAAGAGTCAATTTTGATAGTTTTGCAAAGTTTTTAACCAACTCAAGTCTTCGACCAACAATTTTCTTATATAGATTACCTGCTACGTGAACCTCCAATTGAAATCTTTGCCATTTACCCTTGAGGTAAACAAAAAAATAAATAATCGAAGTTCTGGAAGTGGACTTACCGTCATTTAATGAGCCGAGCCTCTTTTCAACAGACGGGGATTAAGTTCTGCAAGTCTTTAGTTTAGAAACAAGTAAGAAAGTCGGTCAGGCCCGACTGTTGTATACTCTGTGCGAGGAGTATTAGGTGAAAGCTACGCTGCTGAACAACAGATGGCGCCACTACTTGCTTTGAAAATTGAGGGATTTTTCAAAACTGACCAATAGATGAAGCCACTACTGCCTGGGCGGGGATAGTAACTATATTTTGGTCATAACTTGAGTATAGTTAATCCGATCTCTATCATTTCTTCGTCAAATCGATAAATAATCTTGATTGCTCAATATTTCTCGAAGATACAAACCATGTATCTGCCAATCTGTGGGAGATATGACGTTTTTTTCAAATTACGTGGGCGGCAGGGGGCGTGGCAAAAATTAAAAATAAACTTAATCTGCCTGCAAGTATAAGAAATATATGTTCCATACATGTCAAACCTCTATCTCTTACCATCTCTGAGATAGGGACAGACAGACGGACAGACGGAAGACATGGCTATATCGACTCGGCTGTTGATGCTGATCAAGAGATGATTCCTGCTGGCTGTTACATACTTTTGCACCAGCTCAATATACTCTATGTACCTAAGGTTTTTGTCGGATAGATTATTCTGTTCAAAATTACCGAACTTAAAAGAAAGAGTTTTGAAAAGCTTCACTTGGCTATCGAAACCCAATTTCACACATCACCTCCTACCTGTTAGCTTTATAATCATTGATCAAATTAAAATAATTCTTTAGCAAATTTGATCTCTGACTTATCAAATGGAATCTAAAATTAGCGTCTGTTTTCTTTAAATTCATTTTTTTACAGCTTGGAGTATTGACTTATAGTTACTTAATTTAAATTATATAAAACGTTTCATAAATATGTAAGAAATATCTACTCCCACAATTTTATAATTGACCAACTCGTTATGGCAATTACCAAATCTCTTATACGAGTATGTAAACTCACTTCACTTTCGTACTTTGCATCACTTCACCTTTAGCACGACAAAACACTTTTCCACTTTTCGCCAATTTTATAACCAATTGAGTTAAGACATTCGCAGCCGCTTTTGGCTTTTCACTCCACCCACAAGACACGCGCGTTATGGGGAAATTCGAGGTAAAGTATGTATGTTTGCACCGTTGTTGAGATCCGATCCTTCTCACTAAGCCTGCACCAAGCGACTAAACGCGGCGCTTAACTGCGATCGCTTTTAAAACCGACGGTTTTTGCTTTCGTTGAGACTCTGACGTCACGAAGCATGAGCAAAAAAACAAAGTCATAAAAACACACGAGGCTTGTTTTTGCAAAAGCAAACTAAAGACAACAAACCAACAGCTAAATACACAAAAACATTGATACGAAGAGAGGGAGCTTTAGTACTGTCCCGTTATTTTGATAAATTTTTGTTAAGATTGGTCAGGGTTTTGGGGTTTAATAATGCGGAAATGCTTTAGCTATTGATAAGCCTTCGTAGCACAAAATTTTGCACACCCTTTGGCCACAGTTGATAAGCAATAAACGGGTTTGGTTTGCATTTGGCTCTAATTAACATAATTTTGGTTCACATTTCAATGTCAAGTTTGTGTAAAAATATTAATCTTTTAATATTAGATAAGCTTATTAAATCTTCAAATGATGACATTGGGAATCACAATAAAAAAAACGATCATATCGTCATCTAATACTGATTTTCTGTCAGCCTTTAGATCTGCGTTATTCTTAGCAATTTTGAAGATTTTTTTTTTAGAAAATCTGTTCTGTGCTTCTGTTTTTCTTTTTGATGACTTTTATTAGATCTTTCTTTTAGCTTACTCCTTATATTATGAAAAAAACCAAATTTAAATACAATGATTTTGGACCCAGCTATGGTACATGTAGAATTCCATAGATTATATTTTTCCTAAACTGTTTGTTAAAATAATGGCTAGGTACTAGATCGCTGATTCATAAAATACAAAAAATCCCCAAAAAATAATTGAGTGAAAAACACTAACTCAACTCCAACAACGAGGAACTGCGGAATATATCTGACTCCTTCCCACTTTTCTACCTTCCTGTTTCACCGCCTTCAAGGCGATATAAACTCAAAATGAATTTTGCAGATATTCGAGATTAATTGTTCCGTTCTTCATCTTCTTTTAAGCCGTCATTCAAATTTCGCGATTTGTTTTTGACCGATTGACCTACACCTCCTATTTATGTTTTTTTTTTACCTAAATCGGTGTTGTCCAAACTTACACAATCAAGCATTGCGCTTGTGTGCTTAGCAGTGAAACACGAAGTAAACATGTTGACATTTCAACAACCAAACTAACAAAAGCCTCGTGAGAGAACAAAAAGCCGAACACGTGCATTGTAAGAGTTCAAGCCACCGAGCGTGCTATTTTTAGAACACACTTATTCTCTCTCTCTATACGTGAGGCAGAACTATGCGTTCCTATCCCATGGGATAGGCTTTTGGCATTTTGGACACCACTCGATCTAAATAGTCAGTTGTCAAAATTCTCTAAAGAAGAACTCTTAAGCTGCTTTAACACTTGTCATATATCTCTAAAGACACAATATCTATGACCATATTTTGAAAATATTGCCTGTCTTTGATGAAATAAAACAGGTTCTATTTTATAAGGATTTTTGTATCTAGATTTCGTATTTAGACCGATATATGACATGTGCACACATGTGTAAACTTTCAAAATATTCAGAGATATTTTCTTTGCTTCTTATTACACTGTCGTCAGAGAGTCTTTTTAAAGATAAATCAATGATAGGCGACGAACATTGAGAGACTCAGAGGACACCCAAATCGGCCTAGCAACTGCAACTACTTCGCAGAAGAAGGATACAATGGTGTCAGAGCCAGTAGAAGGCTTGTGAAAATCTAATATCTAAAACCAATCCAAACATAAATTGTTCCATACGAACGTTAAACTTTTCCAGTACATCGTAAGTTGCTGACAAAAAAGATGTAACAATCAGGTCTGAGCCGAACCGGTTCAAACCCGGAATTCCAGCTTTTTTTTACTGTGAACCAAACCCTGAACCGAACCATGAGGACGAAAATAGTTGAACCCGAACCCAAGCTTTTGGTTCGGTTAAAAAAAAATGTCTTCGATTTGTTATTTTCTCCTTTTCGCACTTCCAATGGTTATTGCGTGAAGAATCAGAGCATGCTATTGTAAGTAGTACTTCTTTGCCTACCTATTTACATTTGTATACATTCATACGTATGCGTAATTTATATTACATACGCATAGACCACAATACTTCCAGTCGGAGATATTAATTTGTAATATACTACAAATTCAATGTAAACACCTTTGAACACTGCACAATGTATTGAACCTTTTTTTTCATCTTACACATATACATATGCGCCAATCTAACCAACCCGGTGCATGCTACTGCAGAAACATGTCAGCCGAATACAAACGGAAGTTGTCCCCACCAGATACAGCTATTTTGTAAGCTCGAAAACCGCAATCTATTTAGTATTGCCGGAGCTTGCAATTCTAGCTAATTATTTGACATTGTTTAGCTATTTTACAGTAATTTCTGTTAAGTTTTAGCATTTTTAACAGTCGATATTTGGTGGGAAAAATAGCTAATTTGGCAACACCAGCCACGCGCCAAAAATTGGGCGAAGAATCGAAACAGAAAGAGACAGAAAACACACAAGTCAGAACAATAAAAACTCGCATTTCATTTCGTTTGAGAAATTTTGACTGAGATGGTGTGAAGCAATGACGACAAATTTAATATACATACAATTAAAGCACTGATAAATCAGAATTTCATGAATGCAAACTAAATATGACCGACGGGCATGCAGCAAATTTAATGCGGCACCTTCAAAAGAAAACAAAGGCATTTCTGATCATATCATTGTGGAAAAAAGTTCCAAGCGTGGCGAATAAACACCAATCGATGCTCAATTTTGTGAGTGAAAGACTGATTAAAGTGCATACGAGAAAGCATAATCAATCGGACTGAAGATTTATACACTAGCAATGAAGGAAGTCCATATACAGCAAACGAGCGCCAATCTCACGTCAGTCTTACAATGTATTTATGCGTCAGGTGTATACCTATTGTATTGTAATTTTGTATATATTGGGTAAAACGTGCAACGAACCAAGGTTCGAACCAAAACCAAAGTCCAAAAACCTCGAACCTCAAATTTCCGAAACATAACCGTTGCTAAATTTTGGTTCGAACCTTCAAACCGGAGGTTCCGAAAAATTTTTTGGGTTTGCAGCCCTGGTAACAATAAAACAAAAAACAAACGAACAAGTAAGAGCGCTGTAGTCGAGTTTCCCGACTACAAAATACCCTGTTCAATTGAGACACACATACAAAAACACTCACATACACACATACGAGCGCACACAAACACACACGCGCGCGCTCACACGCGGCCTGCGCAGGCAGCGTTGCCTGCATGAAGTGAACACCTCCCCCCCCCTCGCTCCCATAAGCTAAATTGTTTAATAACTTTTATGTTTTTGCTCGTATCTTATTTTTCTTTGGAGAGTAGTTAGATATAAGGCCTAGGATAGAAGTGGCTGTGACAGTTTTTTGCGGTTCAAGTGGGGAGGGGGGGGGAATTTTCCAAATCTGAAACAAACTTGAACTGGGTACGGTATACACCTATGTGCATGCCAAAATTTGTGTCTCTATCTTTTATGGTCTCTGAGATCGACGCGTTCATACAGACAGACAAACAGACGGCCAGACGGATCTGGCTATATCGACTCGGCTGTTGATGCTGATCAAGAATATATACATATAGCTTAAAGGATCGGAGAAGCTTCCTTCTGGCTGTTACATACATTTGCACAACTTCATGATCCCCTTTTCCCATTTTTAATGGAAGCAGGGTATAAAAACATAAATGAAGATATATGACTTGTGTAAAGGCTGCTTTAAAAATGTACCACTTCGTTCAGCAGAATCTATTCGATGCATAATTTTTTCCTGATACATTCTCAGCGATTAACTATTCCGCTGAATACACCCATTGACCCAGAATAATACTCGGATCTGGGGTTAATATGTTGTGCTGTATAGATCCATTATTTCCTTTTGAGACATGAAGCATCTAGCACTCTTACTTTTCAACGAACTCTATTATTTCTTGCCATAGACAGTTCTTTTTAAAGTGCTACGAAGCTGCACTTCTTTCATTATTTATGACCTTTTCAGCTCCATTTGATCCCATGTTAGTCATACACATAACTATTTATTAATCATTTCGCGTGTGTGAAATCTTATCAGTTTATAACTATAAATTTACGAAGGGCTTAAAATAACTATAAAATTTAGAAGATAGCTATAAACATATCAAACTTTAGTTGAATTTTAAGAACAAATATAGAAAAACCAGTGAAATGGTTAAATCCATTTTTTCATAATTATTATGAGGTTACATAGTAATTATATTGTGATTAATAAGCAGTTTTTTAATGAACATAAGTTAGATCTTTATTCATTGGATAACAAATTCTTTCCACCAATTTTGTTTTAGATCCAATTTCGTATTTATTAATATTTTTTAATTTTAGCTGTGATTAAAACTTTTGATTTTATTCGTTTTTCAGTTTTTATGAAATGTTTGAAGTTTTTTCAGTACAAACAGTATTATTTTTGAATATTTCAGTTGTTATGCGATTTTTTTGTATGCCTTATGTATTTTGAGTTTTTCTGAGTTATTTTTACATTTGGTATTTTTTTGATACGAATTTTTTTTTTAAGATTTTAGTATTTTTGTATCGTTTCCCCCCAATAAAATTTAAATTCTTCTTTCGCCTCCCAAAATAATCGAACCACACAAACATTTAAAAATTATTCGCAGTTTCGCTTTATTTAGCTTTAATTTAACTTAAAACTTCTCCATATTCATCTCCAAAGGCATAAACTGTGCCTCCATGCGATGTCTCACCAATATCTCATACTTTTCAAACTTTCTTAATGGCAGATACTCGTACTTGATAATGCACGCACGTTTTGCCATATACAGAGTGCCAATGAAGAGCCCATCATCGCTCCTGGCTCGGCAGATATATACCCGATCGTTCGTAGCGCTAGTGCCCACAGAGACAGCATTCTTTTCTCCATAGCCATCAAAGCTTCTGATCCACTCATAGCTGACAGTTTCATTTGCCACAAGTACCTCATAGACGGCGACCTGATTGGACAAAGTATCGGTGTTGTATGTGGCTTTGCCCAATTCGTGCACCACACGAGCTGGTAAAACCGAACTGCTAACAAGGACACGTCCCACATAGTTGTAATAACCAGCTGGATCATAGCCACCCAATACAGCTCCTTCGGGGAATTCCATTGTCTTATCCAAGTACACCCAATGATCCTGCATATCGTAGACACCAGCCTGGATAAGGCCCACCAATTGGACCAGCATTAGGGCTAGGACCGCAAGACGTTTTGGTGTGTACATGGTGAATGCTGAACTTTAAGTGGATTTCGCAGTTACTGTTGATGGTATTTATATACTCATACTCTTAGCATTTGATAAGACACTATTTGACCATAGTACATTTTCAAGTTATTGGGGGGTTTCTTGCCTACATTGATTAGATTGCGCTTAAATATTGTGATATTTGATAGTTCAGAAAACTGATCAATAAGTGATTAATATAGGAATAGTGCGAATTTCATAACATCTGATAAGAAGGTTAATCCCTCAGGCAAAAATAATACTTGTTGTAGGGTTTTTGACTTTGAATCTTATACCTTAGGACTTGGCGTACTTTGAAAGACATAGATGGTAACATTAGCTTCAATAAAGTTGGCATATAGATAAAGTTAATACTTACAAGTTGGTGTGATGTTTTAATACTTTTTTGACTTTTTTATTGCCATACACCAAAACACATCAGGCCCGTTTGATTTGATGTAAGTATGCCAATAACTACACTCAAAAAATAAATTAATACATACGGGATCAAATCATTCCCAATCGGTAATGAAAACAACCTAGTCCCGGATATTCTTGACCCGGTACGAAAAAGGATAGAGTTGATCCAACTTTTTTGATCGTAAAAAGGATTATATTTATCCCGGGGTATCTTAAAAAAGATTGAATTAAGCATATAATTCGAGAACAATTTAATCTCAATCCAGGATCATTTTAAGCAAGTTCGAGATTGTTTTTGAGCTCGATGTGTAATATTGATTTGATCCCAGGAAAGATATCTCTCCTCTTCCTTTTCTCTGCCATATTCCATAGTATATCCTTATACACATCAAGACCCACATCAGTTTTGGTTTATTTAAAACTTCTGAAAAACAAAGATATATTTAAATTTATTCGGCTCAACAATACGCACTGAACACGAATGGAATGGCATCTCATCGCTCACGACCATCGCCATCGTTTGTTGCCGCATGTCAAAAATTCTACTTAAATTTTGTCGCTCTCGCTCTCTTAATTATGAACATGTGATCTCAAAGGGAATTGAAGTAAGCACATTTGGAATAATACAAGTTCGAACGGCTTGGGCCATTCCCTGAAAGCTTGAATTGTGTCGAATATCCTGTAAATCGAGATTGAATTTTCAAGCTCATGCCGGGCTTACTCCAAGATTAACAAGAAAGAAAGTCGGTCAAGCCCAACTATAACATACTCTGCACCCTTGATGTCGCAGCTCGAATTTGGTCACGAGTCAAACGGCCAGTTAACACACAACGCACAACGCAGTGCGCTCTCTAAGTCTCTCTCTCTTTCTCTCTCTCTCTCTCTCACTAAAATTGCTTCTGCTGAACGCAATGCTTAGGTAATGGGTGGGGTGGGTGGGGAGTGTAAACTGACCGTTTTTTGCTCATAACTTGAGTATCGTTCATCCGATCTTTATCATTCCTTCAGCAAATCGATAAATAATTTTGAGTACTAGATATCTCTAGAATGTACGAACCATCTATCATCAAAACTGTAGGAGATATGACGTTTTTTCCAAATTGCGGGGGCGCGAGGGGGCGTGGCAAAAATTAAAAATAAACTTGATCTGCCTGCAAGTATAAGAAATATATGTCCCATACATGTCAAACCTCTATCTCTTACCATCTCTGAGATATCTTCGTTCATACGGACGGACGGACAGACAGACAGACGGACGGACGGACAGACGGACAGACGGACATGGCTATATTGACTCGGCTGTTGATGCTGATCAAGAATATATATACTTTATAGGGTCGGAAATGATTCCTTATCCCTGTTACATACTTTTGCACAAACTTAATATACTCTATGTACCTTCGGTACAGAGTATACAAAGATTGGAAATATCCTGACTTTTTTATTTGTGTAAACAGAAACCCCCGCCTGAAATCAGTTAAGTTGGTAAAAATGATTTCAATATTTACAATCTGTCTTGAGTTTAGTAGAACAAATTGTAATCGCACATCTAATCTTTTGCCCCTTGTATAACACAGTCATAAACTAATGAATAACATTTACAAAAAAAAAGAAGAAAAGCCTCTAACTTACCTTTAACTAGTCAAATTTAGTTATTAGTCAGAAACTAGTTCTTATCAATCCCAATGAAACGATAGTACTTAATTAATATTTCTGGGAACTACCAGATAAGCAACTAGTATAAAAGCAGTAAGCCCAGTGTCTGCAGCTATCAAAAGTGAACCAACATTTGCTTCAAGATGTACCAAAAAGTTGCCTGTTATTTGGTGCTGGCTCTGTTCGCAGTTGCCTATGGTTTGCCCGGCGAATCTGGTAAGTTTTTATTTTCCAACAAATATTCCAGCCACTAATCCTGTCATATTTCTTAAACAGATAAAGAGCACGTTTGGAAAGTAGGCAACTTATCGTATCCCTTCCCCAGTAATGCCGTTCTAGGAGGATTCGATGTTAATGGTTTCAATATCTATGTGGGTCGTGTAAAATATCTCAATTCAATGCTGCCTGGTCGTGTGGTAGCCGAAACGGGCATTGCTTACTTCAACAGTGAGACTGTGGCCTCCCAGTCCACTACTTACGATCTGTTGGTTGCCGAACGAGATTTCCACTACGAATGGGTGCGTAGTTTTGATGGCTATTTTGAAAAAGGACTCGTGTCAGTCGGTACTTCGGTCAAAAATGAGCGTGTGTTCATGTGTCGCGCTAAGACCGATGGTGCATTATCTTTTGGCTCACTCTTCCTGACCCACAAGTCCTGCTACATTAAGAATGGCTCTTCACCTTTGCGTAAACTGGATAAATATGAGGTGCTCAGGGCTGTGCCAAAGGGTAATGGAACCTGCTATTAATCAAATATTCGAAATAACAAAATATTTTAGATTTAATGATGTCTCGGAAATGAACTGATGATTAAACAATGAATCGTTAATTAACTTAAAGTAAATTGTCCTATGTGGCGACAACTGCGAGGATGGTGTTTTACGCTCTAATAATATCTCTTCCACTCTTGTGCTGGATTTGAAAGCGCACTCATAGAACAAAGTGGGAGTTGCTTGGTTATGGCCTTTTCGGTTACGGTTCCATGTCTGTTCAACACAAAACAATCTCAACACGTCAATTCAACACAAAACAAATTACTCAATTTTAACACAAGATTTTTTAACACAACTACAAATTCAACATAATTTATTTCATCACGAAGCAATTTAACATCGGCAAATTTCAACACAGTACAACTTCAACACAGTTCAATTTCAACACCAGGAAATAGAACACAAAACAATTTCAAATTTCAGTCGAACTCGAGTGTAGTATACTCCATAGCTTCGAAAGTGTATGCGCATTTGTAGGTACACAACTTTTTTACTAATAAAATTGATCGTTACTCGTTGGTAGTGTTGAATTTTGAATGTGTTGAAATGACGTATGTTGAATTGACGTAAGTTGAATTGACATGGAATTGCGCCGGAGGCAAAAATTTGTTACCTGTCACTTGTGTCACCCTTCTATCCCTGATGAGGTTGGTACTATACACTTGCATTTTATTTACAATCACCAATTATATAAAAAAAATAAAAAATTCTCAATTTAAAAAAAAAACAAGAAAGAAAGTCGGTCAAGCCCGATTATAACATACTCTGTACCCTTACACTCGCATTTGCTCAGGAGTCAAACGGCCAGTTAACACCCCGCGCACAACGCGGTACGCTCTTTAAATTTCTCTCTCTCTCTCTCTCTCTTTCTCTCTCGCACTAAGATTGCCTGGGTTGAACGGTTAGGGTGTGTTGCTGTGGTTGTTGGTGGGGGGGTGGGTGGTGTTAACTGGCCGTTTTTTGCCCATAACTTGAGTATCGTTCATCCGATCTTTATCATTCCTTCAGCAAATCGATAAATAATTTTGTTTACAAGGTATCTCTATAAGGAACGAACGATCTATCTCCAAAACTGTAGGAGATATGAAGTTTTTTCCAAATTGCGGGGGCGGGAGGGTGCGTGGAAAAAACTGAAAATAAACTTGATCTGCCTGCAAGTATAACAAATATATGCCCCATACATGTCAAACCTCTATCTCTTACCATCTCTGAGATCTCTTCGTTCATACGGACGGACGGACGGACAGACGGACAGACGGACAGACGGACGGACGGACAGACGGACATGGCTATTTCGACTCGGCTGTTAGTGCTGATCAAGAATATATATACTTTATGGGGTCGGAAACGATTCCTTCTCTCTGTTACATACTTTTGCACAAACTTAATATACTCTATGTACCTTCGGTACAGAGTATAAAAAATATGTATGGATCTGCCGCTTGTATCCCTGATAAGGTTGGTACTACACACTTGCATTTTTTTAAACTATCTCCACTTATTAAATTTAAATGTGGTTGTGTTGAATTGACGTGGTGTTGAATTTTTGTGTTTGTTGAAATGGCTTCATGATATATGTGTAGATGTGTGTTGAAATTGTTTTGTGTTGAATTTCTTCGTGTTTAATTTGTTTTGTGTTAAGTTGGCGTGTGTTGAATTGTTGTGTTAGGTGAAATGACTCTGTGTTATAAAAACGAGTGTTGAAATTATTTTGTAATGACTTTGTTTTGTGTTGAATTTGTTTGTGTTGAGTTGACGAATAGTTGAATTGCTGTGTTGAGTGAAATGACTGTGTGCTTTATAGACGTGTCACCTCGGTTACTACTTTTATATAGGCTGCAAATTTTATCAGTTAAGTCGAGACCATATACCTATACTCATTCCCAATTCAATCTTAGTAAACTTTCAGATTTCGTCATGATCAAAATCAACAGAATTCTGAATGTTAGTTAGTAAGCTTCAAACACTGAGCTTAGATTATTAAAATTTGGTTCCAGTACTTAATAGTATTACAAGTTAATTATAGCCAATTTTACTGAATCAGTTTAGTACTCAAAAGGCAAGACCCACTTGACTTTTGGTTTATTGACTAAAGCAACTAATCGCAGAATTGGTAATTGCTAGTTTTATCAAAAGTTTCGTAGAGGGGGATTTTCACATACCGCTCAGAAACACGCGACACGGTCGTTTGATTAGATAAGCCATGAAATTGAAAATTGGTTACCAATTTGATTAAGTACAACTAGACATTGAAACTGTTTGAAAACATTACTCATGTTGGTTGATTAATATGATCAATAGAAGTCAAAAATTAACTTAATTAATATTTGTATTCCTATTTAGAGGTGTAGAATTATTTTGTCCAGTGGTTTGTAGTGCACAGATGGTTCTTAGGCTTGAAGAAAATTTTGCCAAAGGTGATTTTTCGAACATTTCTGATTATAGGTAGTTTACCGAGGTTTTTGATGAAAGAGTTCATCCACGTTTTATCTGTGTGAGCGTCTACATTGTGGACAAATATAATAAAAGTAATTTACGACAAAGGAAAATGTGTAAGCTTTCAAACTATTTAAATTATAATATTACCAAAAAACTTTGGAATCTGAAGGCGTTATGGGTGGCAATTTTTTAATAATTATGAACGTCTTTCTAAAATTTGTAATAAATCGAAATGTCTCCTTACTTTTAATCAGCGATGCAAACCGGTTCTTGAACAGACCGGACCACACAGGAACGAAATTGTTTCTTACTTTTAATGAGGGATGCAAACCGGTTCTTAACCAAACCAAACCACAGCGAACCGCTAATTTGGGCTCGTAAACTGAACGGCGAAACGAACTATCGTTGGTTTGAAAACGCAGCATCGAAAACCGCAGAACAATACAAAAAGGCTTTTATCGTTCTAGCGTTGTAAAGTTTTTTCAACTACCTCTTAAAGAACAACAAAAGATTGGATGGCAGAAGATTTCAAGTGATTCCCTGATTTCATCCATTTTCTGCAATTGTCTTTTTCTGCAATTCTTTCCATGCAAGTTGCTGATGAAATTGTAAGAGTTTTCTGAATAATCTGAAAAATCTAACTAAAGCAAGGGGTGTTTTTATACTCTGTACCGAAGGTACATAGAGTATATTAAGTTTGTGCAAAAGTATGTAAAAGGGAGAAGGAATCATTTCCGACCCTTTAGAGTATATATATTCTTGATCAGCATCAACAGCCGAGTCGATATAGCCATGTCCGTCTGTCCGTCTGTCTGTCTGTCTGTCTGTCCGTCTGTCTGTCTGTCCGTCTGTCCGTCCGTCCGTATGAACGAACAGATCTCAGAGATGGTAAGAGATAGAGGTTTGACATGTATGGGACATATATTTCTTATACTTGCAGGCAGATCAAGTTTATTTTCAATTTTTGCCACGCCCCCTCACGCCCCCGCAATTTGGAAAAAACGTTATATCTCCTACAGTTTTGATGTTAGATGGTTCGTACTTTCTAGAGATATCTAGTACTCAAAATTATTTATCGATTTGCTGAAGGAATGATAAAGATCGGATGAACGATACTCAAGTTATGAGCAAAAAACGGTCAATTAACAGTGTGCGTTGTGTGTTAACTGGCCGTTTGACTCGTGACCAAATGCGAACTGCGACATTAAGGGTGCAGAGTATGTTATTGTCGGGCTTGACCGACTTTCTTTCTTGTTTTTTACTGCAATATTTAGCAGTTGTAAAGATATTCCCATGTGTTCCACAAACCGCTTTCGACCCAAAAACGACTCCATTCCCATACGATTTTGGTCGTTTTTGGGTCGAAAACGATTTGAAGAACACACACCCATTAAATAAAGCAACCCTGAGCCCTGCTCAGTGTAGTTTTCATCAGGTTCATCTAAATGAAGGCATGCTCAACGAACCTAAAATCAGTTCTGGATTCAGGATGGTTACTAAAGACAAGGCTTCCCTTACAGCCTCTGCTTTTTGCAGGGCAATGACTTTTGAATTTTGTGTTTTTGCTATTTTTATTTAGTTGTTTAAGACGAACAAGCGCAAATGTAATTTCATTTCGGCCCAAACGGTGCTAGTTGACCTATCCTTACATATGGAGCGCTGGTCTGACACCAAATCCCATCTAAACAACCTCCATAAGGTTCAAAGGACAGGACAGGAGCCCTGCGAACTACCCCCCACGCGGCCTCGGATGTAATTCTGAGCGTGGAACCTGTAGACACTTTCCTAAAGTATACAGCAGCGAAAAACGCAATAAGACTTCGGGAACAAAAACTTCTCAAAGCATCTACTTCAGGTTACAGCAGCATACTGCTTGAAGTAGGAATAACTGCAGAGGCAAAGGGAAGTGACTACTGCTTACCAGCTCAGAAATGTAACGACCATTTTAGAACCTGGTTCCCGGAGAGAGAGCAATGGGAGCAAGAAACTGTCATAAGGGAGAACGAGCTTACCATCTACACCAGGGGTGCCCAGAAAGAGCTTACGGGCGCCTGAATACCAATGCAAACGCACAAAATATATCTCAAGCAATAAAAACAACAAGAAATAGAAAGAGAAACCCGATTTTTGTTTGTGAGTGTGTTTGATCGTTGCTGTCTCAAGCACACGCACGCGACGCGAGCTCTGACTACGCAAAGGCAACATTGTTGTTGCTTTTTTATTTGCCAGAGACATAGGAGAGAGAGTGAAGAGTCACATATGATGTTGTTGTTGTAGGTCTGCACGCGCCAACAACAAAACCTTAGCTCGGTAAGAAAGAGAGAAGAGCACGCATATGAAATTATTGTTGCTTTATTCAGGCT
Source organism: Lordiphosa magnipectinata (assembly GCA_037044535.1). NCBI lineage: Eukaryota > Metazoa > Arthropoda > Insecta > Diptera > Drosophilidae > Lordiphosa > Lordiphosa magnipectinata. The sequence goes on along the minus strand of JBAMBO010002714.1, from coordinate 264,491 downwards.
TATGGCGCGCGTGTCACGTATAAGCGCGAGCTATTTCTTTGCGCAAAACAACAACGAGTGCGTGGCCTGCGAAATAGGCTTGGGCATCCCTGATCTATATAGACGGTTCGAAGACGGAAGAGGATACAGGAGCTGGTATCTTCTCCGAAGAACTAGCAACACAGCTCTCACTCCGTTTACCGAACTGGTGCAGCGTTTTTCAGGTAGAGGTCAATGCAATCTGGCAAACGACCAAGTTAATCTGCACCCTGGGCGAAACTCCAAGAAACATTTCAATTCTGGTCGACAGTCAGGCTGCCTTTAAAGCTCTGTCATCAAATGCGACAAAAAGCAACCTAGTCCGCAGCACAGTGACAGCCTTGAACCAAATCCAACAACACTCCGTCACTCTCGTCTGGCTACCTGACCACGCAACTACGACATACCAGGCAACGAGGGAGCGGATGAGTGCGCAAGGAAAGTTTCAGCTCTATCCACGACACAAGCGGTAACGGATATACAAAGACCTCTGCAGCACATCATAACAGAAGTACATCGGAAATCCGGAACTAGGGCGAAACGACAATGGGACCTCGCAACTGGCTGTCAAATCTCCCGATCACTCTGGAACTAAGAACTTCCCAACTTCTACATTTTAGCAAGAACAGGATTAGAATTATGACCGGAATCATAACGGGACACTGCACTATAGGTCACATGGCCATCAGGTTGACTTCTTTCGCAGTTGTGGGAATGAGGTAGAGATAGAAAGCATCCCACACGTTCTTTGCGACTGCCTTGCACTTCTTAGGAAGCGTACCCAGCATCTGGGAAAACCATTCTTTGAAGACCTGGGCAGTCTGGCAGATCTGCCCTTGAAGAACCTGGCGCTTTTTGTCAACTCCACAGGATGGCTTAAATCAGCGTTGGTCAACAAGAGCCAGGCCAAAAAGTGAGAGTGTATTGGTGTGCGAAAATAAAGCGCGGTGAACCAGCTTCGATCTAGCCGCATTATAGTCGTGGAAATAGCGAAATGTCTTTGCGTCCCAGGGGGAACTGGCGTCCATCGTTGGTTTAAATAGACATAAATGAACAACACGGATGTACTAGCGTAGTACCTGACCGTCAGAACCCAACAAATTCCACCTATCACCCCATTTCTCTTTCTGGGTGAACTCATTTAACCTAACCTTACCGTGCTAGTTGACCATTCTTGTTTTTAATTTGGCTTCACTTGATTGCTGTTGGCTTAAAAGTACAAGATGGGTGACGTGACATTGAGTGGCGTCAAGCGTGACATGAAATCGTTACTTCTGCTTGTTCTTCCCTCAATTTTTGGATGAATTTTCTCGATACATGAATATCAGTACCGGATATCATAGGTAGTTTTTCAAATGCTCATGCCTTACTTCATCACTATCCAAGCAGTGAAGGTTTTAGAAGCATTAGTGTTAAAAATTTGGTATGTATTTTTGTATATATAAATAAATTATTAACATTTTTCTTAATGCTAAACTCCCCTTTCTTACATCAATCCCCCATAAACAACAGACAACAATACTAACCAATACTGTAAACCACTCACACTCAATCCCTTAACCCCACCACCACGACTCTCTTCATCCTGCCACCAGGTCCATTCATTATGATAATAACGTGGATCACATTTGGGATCTGTTGGTCTATTATTTGGTGGATGAGCCTTCTTAGCAAATTGTTCTATACGCTGCCATAGTTCTTGCAAAATACTCGAATTACGATAATCCTCATAGAGATTATTACGTTCACAGGGATCTGCATCGATGTCAAAGAGACAGGGAGATATTAGAGGTAGACACGGTTTAACTGAAGCTGTCTCTGGACACTCAATTTGTGCTTGTTGCCTCAGAAAACTTATATTACGTTCCCTGGGATGTTCCAGCAGCATTTGCAAATGCTGCCATACGCTTGTGTTGCGTATTAGTTCCTCATAGTCCCCGGCTCGTGGATCCACTTCGTTGGTTATTCTCTGACCCATCCATTTGTCGTAGAGACCATCATCGGTGGTGCCATTCACCACCTTCCATTTGCCACGTGTATAGGCCAGATAGGGTACTTGGGGATCAATATTATGCACAATCTCCCGTTCTACCGACTCATAGCCATATTTAAGAGCAGACCACAGATCAAGGCCATCTAGATGTAAGTTAGGATCTAGGGTTATGCCCGCTGCAGTAGCCAGAGTGGGCAGAAAATCCCCTATGTAAATGCGTTGCTTCCAAACGCTGCCCAGTCGTTCAAAATCCATGCTCCAAATGGCCGCCGAGGAACGTAAGCCACCCTCCCAGGGAGTTGCCTTTTGCTGTGACGAGAAAATATTTACATAAAAATAGTTTTCGTATTTCATTTCTTGTAATTTACCCCTTTGAGTGGATAATTGGAGGCGGTAGTGGACTGATCACCCAATGTCGGTCCACCATTATCCGATAGAAACAAAATAATGCTATTCCTGAGCATCTCCTTTTGAGCGAGTGCATCAATGACACGTCCCACACTTTTATCCAAACGCGACACCATTGCTGCATAATAACGATGGGTCTTATTTTGGATATACTCGAACTTCTTCAGTTCCTCTATGGGCGCCTGCATTGGATCATCATCATTAGCCGCATGGGGAGCCAAATGACTGAGCAGCAGGAAAAGTGGTTGAGCGGTGGTATTATGCTGCGCAATCAGCCGAACAGCTGCATCACTTAAGACATCGGTCACATAGTTACCCACATGTTTGCGGGTCACCCGAAGATTATCACGAAAATCATGACCACGTGAGTAGTTTCGGTTCTAAATCAAAATTTAGTTTTAAAATTAACTAAAATTCCATTTTGAATCTTACCATCTGTATTAAAGTATGATCATAGTAGTCCACATAGGCACCCAGATAGCCAAAATGCTGATTAAAGCCTCGCTCGGTTGGTGTAAAATTACGTTGCGACATGCCCAGATGCCATTTGCCCAGGAGGCTGGTATAGTAGCCATTCTGTTGAAAGATTTGAGCCATTGTGGTCTCATTTAAAGGCAAGCCCCAGGGTTGATCGTTCACTATAACGTAGTGTTGCATGCCTGAAAAGTATTATAAGGAAATATCTGTTGTCAAACAAAAACCAAAGTAAACAAGTGATTCAAGAAACCCAAGATTCTATCATCAGTATACAGAAAAAGGGATGATTTTGGCATCCATTTGAATTGCATAGTTTTAATATAGTAAAAAGGATATTAATATTATCCATTTAATGTTAAACTGATCTTAGATTTTCATCCAATAGAGCGGAAAATTGTCCAAGGTATATGAAAAATGGATATAAGAATATTACAAAAAAAAGGATATGATAAAACTATCCATTCCCAATTGATCTTAATGGAACTTTTTTTCTGCTACAGGCTAGCCGAAGCTGCTTCCATACTTGGGATCTATGGGATATATAGATGCGACATCTTAAACAAAAATTTCACTCATTCTCGTTATGGGACCATTCTTCCAAATCAGAAAATACTAAAATAAAATTCGACTGCTCATATATAAGATGTGGCATCTATGTATTACGTTATCTTTGGTAAATCTGGTTAGTTATTACCAAAAATGTACGTTGGTATTCTTTTGTTTGGATGACGACAGTTTAGTTTGGGCCTCTTATACCAAGAAAAACATTTAAGACCAATGCGTCAAGTTTCAGTCAGATAACTTCCAAGCTGTATGTCTAGTTGACAAAGAAACAGACAGACGGACAGACAGGTAAGACAATATTAATTTAGTTAGTCAGATTAACTAAATAAAAAAGTGTCTTACTGTATGTTTGAAATTTTCTTATAAATAGGACCAAAAAACTTTGAAATTTTGACAAGCTTACACTTTTTGACCGGGGACTCGGTTCTTTTAAATTTCGAAACCGGGGTATACCTAGTTTTACTTACCCGTATTAATAGGATATTTTCCCGTGAGTAGAGCTGCTCGACTTGGAGTACACATGGCTGCTGTATACAAATTGTTTAATATAACTCCGCTATACGCCAAGGCATCAATATTAGGAGTAAGAAAATTATTCGACCCTCGAAAACTGACATCATCAAATCCCTGAAAGAATTATATTAATTTAGGGCCAATTTATCATCTTCACATAAACTAACAAATAATAGATTAAATTGTAAGTTTATCTGAGACATAGCTGCTATCTGGAAGAAGGGAAATCTGCCCTAAGGGGATAAGGGATCGATGTGATAAATCAACTAATTATTGAATTTATTGGTTTTTCCTTGGTCCATTTGCTTTTTTTGATCAGAACAATATTTATAAATAAAGCAAGTAAGAAAGTGAGGCTAGATAAACTGTAATATACTCTATACCTGTAGCCACGCTGCTCTCTCTTTTGGTCATAACTTGAGTATCGTTCAGCCGATCTTTATCATTCCGAGGTTAATATACCTTTGCAGGTTATATACCTTTCTATACTCTGTACCAAAGGTACACAGAGTATATTAAGTTTGTGCAAAAAAGTATGTAACAGGGAGATGGAATCATTTCAGCATCAATAGCCGAGTCGATATATCCATTTCCGTCTGTCCGTCTGTCCGTCGGTATGAACAAAGAGATAGAGTTTTGACTTGTATAAAACATATATTTCTTATACTTGCAGGCAGATCAAGTTTATTTTAAGTATTTGCCACGCCCCCTCTTGCCCCCCGCAATTTGTTAAAAACGTCATATCTCCCATAGTTTTGTAGATAAATGGTTCGTACCTTCTATACATATTTAATAATCAAGATTATTTATCGATTTGCTGAAGGAATGATAAAGATCGGATGAACGATAGTCGAGTTCTAACTTAGTCGGGATTTACAACGCACAGTGTTTTTTTTCGCCTTTTTTTCAGATTTCTAACATTAACTTTTTCTTTAATATTTCCTTACTCATATTAGCTTAAAAACAAACATATTCGAACTTAGTGGCAGCACTGTTTTGTTGACGGGCTGTTGAAGTCAGCTGTTTGTGTGCCACGTGCTTTCTGTGAAACTGGCTGCAAATATTTTACAATTTTGAGTGCGTCTGCTTAAAAAGTTAGAAGCAAAATAAAGACTGTAAGAATGGAAAACGTTAGTGCAGGTATCATAAATTATGATTTGATAACTCGTTTGTCATTGTTGTGTGCTTTTGTCCAATTGTGCCGTGTGTTGTTAATGTGTAATTTAAGGTTGACCCTAACAAGTGTAGCGGTGTTTCGTGGAATATTAGTTGTGCATGGCACAACGCTGCACAGAGTTGTAAATGCAAAGTTATTAACGAAAGTGTGCAGATTAATGAGTAACTAGCACTTCTTGCTACAACGTGCAACTTTTCGATCAAATCGACTTTATTGCAGCTGAGTTCTTGTTTGGCCATGCAACCGTGGTTGACATTTGGAGAAGCAACAATGGCTCTGGAGAAGCAATTAAGCAGCACATATGGAAAAAAATCAGAAAAAAGAATTTAGATAAAGCTCATACTATGACGATATCTCAAAACGTAAAAGTCTTCGTCGATTATTTTAAAAAGCACATGAGAAGTTCTGGTACATGGACACGAAATAAAAGATGCTGTTATCGTTCCTGTTGGCCTGGGGAAAGTGCATCCGAATCCCGAAATAAGCTGTACAAAAACGATAGAAGGGTCCATGCCAGAAAATGCAGTCGATTAGACAACATTGCAGACGTTTTTAACAGAGCCATGGATAGTTCTGATCCCCTCTTGTCTAGCCTCTGTCTCAAAGAACGGCAAAATAAGAAAAGAAAATGCATACCAGAAGAAGTTTTGACTCTGTTGCAACCACCAAATATAAAAATTATTGATAATAATGCAGATACCGATCCCCAACAGGACTCATCAGATCAGATGAAGAAGATCACTCACAGGATGAACTTGATTTAGAAGAAGAATATTTTGTATTTGAACATAATTAATTTCACATGTGCGTTAAGTAGAGCAGAGCCAAACCAATTCAACAATTTATAAAGTTTATACTAATTTTCAGAATAATGGAGCTGTAATAGAATACATAATCTGTCAATGCTAATGGAATGGAATAAAAATGTATTGGTAATTTATGAATTTATTTTTTAATGCTTAATAACACAAAAAGTTTTATAAGCTGTATTAGGATCTTCAAATAAGAGTACAAACCGAATTTCAGTTCAATAGAGTCAGAAACTACATAGTTTGAGCAAATCGGCCAGATCGGTTAGATAGCAGCTATATCAAATGGTGGTCCAAACCAAACAAAATTTTGTAAGTCGTATTAGGACTTCCAAACTTTGTACTCTTACAAACTGAATTTCAGTTCAATAGCGTCAGAAACAACAAAGTTGGAGCAAATCGGCCAGATCGGTTATATGGCAGCTATATGAAATATTGGTCTAAATTGAGTGAATCTTTCCAAGTCTTCTTTGGGGCCCAAAATATGATTATAAACCAAATTTGGGATCATTATCTCAACAACTAGAGTTTATGCCAAAAAAAAGTCAAAAAAAAACACTGCAATGTGAAGCAAACTTCATGAAGTTTTTCAAAGAGCTGTAGTGGAATCGCTTGCCCCTCTACACTTCATTCCTACAATCGCAAGCTTTTTCAAAAACTTCATAAAGTTTGCTTCATGGTGTAAGTCCCGACAAAAATTTATCATATATACTCCAACCTTGGGGGGTACAGAGTATGTTATAGTTTGGCTTGACAGACTTTCTTTCTTGTTTGTAATCGATTGAATTCAAACCCGTTTGTTAAGTGTTCGAAATAATTAGACATGTATTATTTATCCCGATTACGGAAAATCTAATGTAGATTAAACTAGGTTTGTTAGCTTTATGGCCCTAATAGAAGAAAATTACATATACCAGTTTAGAAAATCCAATCCAAAGGAAAAACCAAAAACTGTAAGTGATGGGAGTGGATTTCTTTAAAAAAATAAACACTTTTTTCGATTTTCCTTATTTTTCAAATTTTTAAGATGGTTTCTAAAATCAAAAATAAAAATAATATTTTGGGTAAAACCTTAAAATACGTTTTGGTGGAAAACATTGTATTCAAATCAAAACTTGTGAGTCCGGAAACCGTTCAAGTTCAAAAAGATTTACCAGCTTACAAAGCTTCGGTGACTTGGCGTTTGCTACTGTCGTCGGATTTTTTGCTACAAGTCTGACTTGTGCCAAAAAAAGCGCCCCCCTTATAGCTACCGAAGCTAATAACTCCACATTCTCTCATCTGATCATTATACAACTTGTTGGATAAATAAATAAATAAAACTACTAAATATATTGAATATATGTATAAACTTGAACAGTACCTTTGGCACAGTGTATAATTATCCAATACCCGTCACTCACCATATCATCTGCCATTATAATGATAATATTTGGCTTGCCCTGTTGTCCATCTGCTAGGCTGGTTAGGGTTAAACCAAGTGTAATCCATACAATTAGTCTTAACATTATGCTTTAAAACTGGAAAAAAAAAGAAATTAGTGTTAAAATTTGCATAATGTCTACAAAGTGATAAATGAGTGGTTGCAAGTTTTCAGAAATATACGACACTGTAACAACATCTGTAAAGAATTTGCAATTCCAATTTAAAACAGTTTATAACTCGGGTTTTTTTGTGCGCAATATTTTTTAGGGTTAAATTTTAAGCTGTTTCTTTGTAAGTCAATTAATTTCCAAATTGTAGCGAGCAACAATAAAAAAATCAACTTAAAAAAAAAACTAGAACAAATGGGCATAAATAAACATTTGCACAACATTTTGTATAATCCACTTAAATAAATATTTTGAGTTATTCGGTTATTTAATAAGGTGTGACAATATGGGCAGGGGAATTACACTTTAAATTTGGAATAGATTAAATAAAATATAAATGTATTTATTTATGTAAAAGTCAATTGGAAAATGAAGAAGATGAATTTTGGGCCGAGCATTATAAATTAACCGTTTTGAAAGGGAGCTTTGGACCATAGAAGATAGCTAAAGTATCCTCACTTTTCCAGGTTCTCTTGTTCAAGAGCTGTTTGGACACTTGAGAGCAGCGTTTGTCAAGAAGAGCCAATTCAAAAAAGGAGTGGTTAAAAAAGGCAACTTTCTTATTAAGTGACAGACATTTTTGTATGCTGGAACTATTTACTTTTATTTGCTTTGAATTTGTTTGCGCTCTTGTCATAAGCCTAGGCAAGCGATCTGCTCGTGTCAGTGTGAAATGTGTTCGGCCCCTGAGGGCTTCTGGGTGACAATCGCTGCCTTAGAGTACTGATGTCACATCAAATAACGTATTCAAACCATATTAGTTTTTATGTCAAATGCGTTGAACAAGAATATGTACAGAAAATCCAAACAGGAAGTTTGATTTTTGTTCTCAACATTTATTTTGACATTAATATGAAAAATTTGAATATTTAGCTTAAGAAGTTTCTTGAAATGTTTTGCTAAAAAGTAGTAGAAATTGAGTAGTAAGTAGTTTGTTGTTGGGGGAATAGAGCACTGCGACCAATACTGATCTATAGTGCCCCCATACTTAGCTTACAACTCTCCTAGGAACCCTATTTGTAGGGGAGTAAGCTGTGTTCCCCAAATCTGTTGAATCTGCGCCTCGCTGGAGCATCGCAGTGGGCAAGTATACGTTCTGAGGACTCCTCCTTCTCTTCACAGTATCTACATAGTTGGGTGGTTATTTTTCCCAGCTTGTACAGGTGAACCCGCAGCCTGCGGTGGATCCTGAGGGCATTCTTTCCTTGTTGGATCAATTTCAGATGTAGTAGACCTTTGTATCCCCAAAATTACTACATTTTGTAAACCACCGACTCTTCGGGGTTTTCCGGTCTTTATTTACATATTATTAACAGAATTACTATCCATGTGCTACAACTCCACAATCCACTAACGCCTCCTTCTATGCTCGCATCATCCATCCAGCGTGACCTTCCTCTCAACCATTAGCACTAGTTCGGTATTATTATTAGAGTGCTACAGACTAGTTCATCTAGATTCCCAAAACCAGTTCATTACATTAATATGTTTACAATTTACAGTTTTCCAATTGTTGGTACAGTCTCAGATGTTATTGATCTTTAATCATGACAGTCCATACAGCATTACTTCCCATTTCTCCTTCTTTGAGTTAGCTTGGGTGCTATATATTTGCCATTTTTAGTCTTCAGACTGCGAATTTTCTACATTTGAAGATAAAACGATAGGTTTTGTATTAGCGGTTCCTTTTTGAACTATTTCCACCCCCAGCTTTATTAGTTAGCTCTGAAGCAAAAAGTCACTTGGTCGTATCTGCGGAATAGCCACTGAGTTGCACTGGGCGTTGCGACGAGTACCCTTGTGGGTTTTAGATAATGCACTCATTCGTAACGCCCTTAGTCTCCAAATCGGAGGCTTTTTTTGTGGCAGCAATTGTTATTTCTACGTCAGCCTAAGACTATTGTTAGCGCATTTATTCCAATAAGATGTTAGATTTTAATGGGCATACATACATACGTCATCACCATCAAATAATATTTTTTTGGTGCTAAACAAAATACACAATTATTGCTTATTTTGGACATAAACACACTCTCCACCTTGCTAAATCACTGTCCGTGCTCTTTCTAAACTTTTCCAGCTCAATCAGTACTTTTTCACACACTTTATTTCACTTCGCACTGTACAATAATAGAAGCAAACACAATAAGCTTATCAGTTTGATTTATGCAAACGACATTTGTTATATGGTTAAAAATCACTTACGATTATACTACTAGAGTAAATCTATTAGGGAGCGATTGATCCGGCGAACAAAACCAAAACGCGCTGCAGCACTTCGTTACTCGGCAAAGCGTGGAGAGCGACTGAAACTGCAAGTAGACAGTAGCTTATGCAGCTAACCGGTTACTGAATTTAAATTAGCTCTCGTAGATCATGAATGAAGATAAGGAGACCAATTCAGCAATGTGTTAAAATTAAAGCATACTTTCAGGCTGACATAAATATTAAAACCGAATATCGTAAAATGCTAAAGCTTTGGGTTGAGAGACAAGTTTGTGTGGAAGTACTTATGAAACAGTTCCAATATTAGTTGTCCTAACAAGAAGATGCTGAAAATTTTGAATTAAAAAATTTATTCGCACAATTTTTAGAAAGAGTGGTTCGGATTTTAGATGATTTTCAGTTGAAAAACACATAAGTTTTGTGAAATAGTTCATTATACGCGGTTTTTGGATGTATAAAATAAAGCCCCGACGTGATGATATGTTTTCAAAATAGTATATCTTCGCTTAAAAAATCTTACAATTCTTTGGGATAGTTTATTTTAAAGTTAAGAAATAGTAATTTACGATAATACCAAAAAAGTCAAAACAAAAGTATTGGTTCCCCACAAAACGCGTATGAAAAGGTTCATATAAGGCACTTTTTGAAACTTTAAGCTCAAATTACTGAAAATCTCGACGTGATGGACCATTTTTGAAATCAGACTCGTGTTCAGCACACGAAAATCATCTAGAATCAACCCCAACCTTTCAATATACTGGACCTTGTTGCCTAGTGCAAATTTTGAAAATAATTTTGATCATTCTATTAGGGTGTAATGGTCGAAAGAGCACGGTTTACTTTTTAAATAAGTTATGAATAATCAAAACTTATTGACCTGAAGCCTTCTGTAAGTTCTATGATCAATTTTTAAAATGGTCGCTAAATAAGACACATTTTTAAAATAAGTGCAAAATATTTTTAGTTGAAGTCTAATAAATTCGAAAGTCAACCCCAATATTTTCTTGAAACAAAACAACAGCTCATAAAATAGCTACAAAATGTTCTTGGTTTTAGCCCATCAAATTTTAAAGCTATTCCCAACTTGTTCTTTTAACTATGTTTCTGTATTAAATTAAATAAGGCTGGAAAAATCCAAAGGAAATTAATTCAGCAAAGCCCAAGATGGTTTAACTGTAGGTCAGTAATGCACTCTCACTCCATAAACAAAGTGTTAAAACCAGGAGAGAATTTTAAAAACAGATTCGATTTAAAAGATTTCAAATTTTCCGTTACACTCTTTTTTGGAGCTATCATTGTTAGTATATTTTGTTCTCAATCCAAGATATTTTGTACTTGAACTTAGATTGCGCTTTTCTTAAATTTTTCAGTTTACTGTAAGAACCAAAAGTTTTTGATTCAAGAATGATTTATCTCATTTTAATAACATAAACAGTCGATATTCGATTCAATCATGTTTATTACTTAAATGAAGTACTTCCAAGAACAGAACATAGTTGAAATTTTAAGTACTCTGCCAGTCGACTTTTTTCTGAGTGTGGAGATTTCCTGATTAAGGCCTATTTCCAAATTTTTATGTCGAACTTCACATGAATAGAAACACTTTTGAACTGCTCTGAAACCTGAATGCTATTGCACAGAAGTCTTATTTGAATAAAGTATTGTGCCGAAATAAATTTTTATGTCATCTGGAGTCAAGCCTTTATAACGAAATTTTTTACTTTAAAAACTCGAGCGAAAATGTTCTTTCAATTTTGTTATTTTACTATAAAAGCTGTTGTTTAATTGTATTGTAAAGATTAAAAATCTTTGGTAAATCGACCATTATAAAGATTTTAAAAGTAGATGGTTCAAAATGAAATTTTTAAAATTTTCCCTTTCAAGATTTTGTATGAAAGTGTTGGAGAAGACTCATACACTCCTACACGATTGCTACACTACTCCTACACTACTTCTACACTATTCCTAGACTACTTCTACACTATTCCCACACTACTCCTACTATTCCTACACTACGCCTACACCACTCCTACAGTACTCCTACACTACTCCTACACTATTCCTATACTATTCCTACCCTACTCTTACACTATTTCTACACTACTCCTACACTACTACTACAGGACAACTACACTACTCCTACACTATTCCAGTACACAGCAGGGTTAGTTGTGATTCTAGATGAGTTTCGTGTGCTTAATCTTAATCCGTTTTCGGAAATGCTCCATCACGTCTAAGTTTTTGGTAGTTCAAGTTTTAATTTGCTTAAAATGCCTAATTTTAAACATTTTAGCGGCGTTTTGTGAAGGATCTTTACTTTTGTTTTAACTCTCTTTGATAATATCAAATAGTACTATTTTTGAGCTTTCCAAAATATTGAATACTTATGCTAGATGTGAAATTCTTTGGTACTGCCCATAAGTATGCAATGGGTGTTGATGAAAATTTTCATTAGAATTCAAAATATAATACTAGACTATCGTTGTGTTTTAGCATAGCATAATTTTGGGATGTAGACAATTTTATAATTTTGAACTCATGTTTTTAAAATGTTATATCTAAGCTTAAAAAAATCCTAGAATTGTTTGGGATCGTCTATTTCAAAGTTGAGTAATAGTAATTTATTTTACTATCAATGAGAGTCAAAACCAAAGCATGGATTCGACACAAAACGCACCCAATAAGGTAAAAAATAAGAATTTTAAGCAACTGTAAGCGCAAATTAATAAAAGTCTAGACGTAAGGGACCATTTCGGAAAACACATTCGTATTCAGCTCATGAAAATCATCAAGAATCCACACCAACTTTTCAATATACTGACAATCTTTTTGAAACTGGTGGGACTAAGGCCTTGCAAATAAAGGTCTGACTTTTGTATGACATATCATGGAATTGTAGCATTATTTAAAATTGAAATTAAAGTAAATCCAAGATAAGAAATTTTGATTTGTCAAATTATTTTTATATACAAAAAATGATAAACAAAAGTTGACCCACAAAGAAATCTCATGATTCATTTCAATTAAATTGACGTTAATTATAAATAAATCATAAAATTGTTTATAAATCTGGAAGCCCTATAAATTGGAAAGTGCCATTTGAACAGAGAATGATTTTGTGTAAATTAGCACATTTGAATTGTGATTCACATTTTTTGTTAGATGTTTTGTAGCCCTGTACAAATGCCACGCTAAAAAGTTTTTTATCTTAAGACTGACGCAATGTGAAGGCGCAATTAAATAAGCTAGAACATTGAGAGGGAAGTAATAGCAAAGATTTTTGGGGGTTGAGATTGAGGGTTGTCAGGGCACTACAAACAGCCGTTGCCAGTATCAACAGATGGCTCGAATGCCAAGAGCTGACAACCCAGTTCTTGTTGTTGTGAGAGCGACCATGAGAGCGGGAGAGACCACAAAACAAAAGCAGCTGCCTCACAGCGTGATTTTCCAATCCATATCCATGTGGCCAGACCAGCCAGTAGTACCGCAAGCACTCTCTTAGCAGACGGCATTCGCTAGATCGCCGGTTCGCGTTTCCATGCGGCATAACAAAATTGGCCCTCAAAATTGATGATAGAAAAGAAACGCCAGCAATTTGATTTAAATTCATTAAATTCAACAAGCCAAACAATATGGAAGAATTCGCCGAGTACTATGGGTGAGTTTCGAAGTAGAAGAAATTGAATGCCACAGGTTGGATGTGTCTAAATTTAGCACTAAGTGCAAGCAAATGTTTTGGATATTTTTAGACCGGCTTATTAACACCCACGACACAGTAAAAAGCCGCACGGCTTGTGGCCCATTGTCAAATAGGAAAAAACATACGTAATAATAAACAACAAAAAAGGCCACGCAATAATGCAAATGAGAAATCCAAACAAAATCATAAAAAAAACTAAAGAGAATGATACGCTCTCAATAGTAAACGGAAGATAAATAAGAGAGTTGTAGAACTGATGGGGAAAAACTGGAGCTAAGATATGTTTGTGAGAAAATTAAAGCAATTGAAAATAAATGATAGTAGTAAGTAATTTGAGTAAAAGAATTGCGCTGCAAAGAAATTGAAATAGATATGAAAAACTGTGTTAAAGAAAGATAAAAGTTTCACTCAGAAATTCCACTCAATTGTTAGCTGAAACTTACATAGTTCTTTATAATTATGAGCAAAGGAAACTTACTACTCGGATCAAATTGAATGGTGAATTTTTAATTTAAACTTCCCCGGGTTTTTCCAAACGGTAATTTGTTTCTTTCTGTAACTTGGTAACACTATTAGTGTCATTTTTTTCGATTTGCCTCGTGTGACTTCTGGCAATTCAGCAAACTCAAAAGATCGCTCCGGGGACACAGTTTTGACTCGATTGAGATAATAAAAGCAAAGTCGCAGAAGGTTCTATAGGCCATTTCGAAGGAGGGCTTTGCCAAGTGCTTTGATAACTGGAAAATTCGTTGGCATAATTGTATTGCAGCGGAAGGGGATGAAATATATTTAGATAAATAAATAAAGATTTTGAAAATATATGAAAATTCATCTTTCAATTTGATCACTGTAGTATATGACCTTGAACCGGCAAACAATTGCTCGTTTTAAAATATGTGTGATATGTAGAGGAGGTTGAGTTAGACCTTTAACGATCTTTTATGCTGACAGAATTGGATCATATGAGTCTAGTTCCTTTGATAAAGAAAAATTTACTACAATTTCTTAACTATTTTTATATAATTTATGGTAAGCCTTTCATTACTTTTTTTTTTATTTTTGATTTTGTTTCTAAATTTTCTGTAAGCCTTTCAATGTTAAAGTGATTTAAAGATAATTTTCTGCTTAGAACGCTAAAACTAAAAAATTGGTAAAAAATTCTAAAGATAATGAAACATCTGCCTTTAATATTGATTGCACAATAAATTGTGCGAGGACTTAAGGCTTTGCCCCTTTCTGTAATCAAATTCTGCAGTACACAAGCTCTGAGTAGTCAGTTTTCAGTTATCGTTCTGCGGTTTCCAGTGAATTATGCCACGGGGTTTTCCAAAAAACCGTGTTCACAACTTTGTTTGCTGACACATCCATCTTGGACTTCCTTGGGGGTCGATTACCCAAGTGCAGTTCACTGTTTCTATTGTTGCTTGCTCTGTGTTGTGCAATGATGGATCCAAGTTTTATTTTCCATAACGAATCAGCGAATGCACTCATATGGCAGTTTAAAGACCAATATCTAATGTCAGTTCAAAAATTCCAAATTAGAGATAACCATAAAATTTCGTCAAAACTAAACTTCTCCAGCAATCAGCTAGTGGCTTACACTACTTAACAAAATTATGTTTTTGAAAAAGTTTTCTTCTCATACGACTTATTTTTTTCTTTTAGGCGTCTTAAATTTCGAACCAACCTCCATGACGACGGTCACGATGAAGGCATGGTGACGATTAGAGATTATTCGAACTAATTTGAATTTCATATTTCTATATACATATGTCTGTACTTTCTAATCAAAGACTTGAAATGACAAATCGCTTGAAACTGTCACACCACCATGTTGCTAAATACAGTCTTGCCATACATGTAGAACAAACAAAAACGAGAAGCATATAATAGTCACTGAAAAAGTAACTGAAAAAGTCTCACTAAACAAACAAAGAACAATTGACGAGGAAAACACGCTCACTTGATCAGTTTAGTGAACAACTCAATTTCGTTTACTCACTCATGAACAACTCAACACTACTACACAGAGGGATAAAACCAGTTCAAAAAATAAGTTGCCTTCAACTTGAAATAAGAAGAAGATGTTGTCAAAAAAATTTTGAGAACAAATGTTCCAAATGTTATTGAAATGAGTAAATTTGTATTCAATCGGATAATATTTGCTTTAAAGAGAGAGAGAGTTGGCTCTATGTTTGATCTCTCTCTTGTTTTTGACAAGCACAACACAAAAAAGTATTATACACTGAGATAAAACTGCTCTGAAATTTCAGTATTTACACTTTGACTTTAACATTTTCACCATTGATTAAGCGTTAAATATGGAATTCGTAAATATGAAGTGCGTACACTTTAATTTAAATATGAAAATATTAAAAAAATTTTAAATTAAATTTTTAACCTAATTAGTTTGTTCTGAATCAAGAGTAGGAATCCCCCATTGAAGCGACCACCAGTTGGATTCTGAAAAACACCGAATTATATTAAATTGTATTTAAAAATGCTTACTTACTCTCTGCGGGGATTCGAACTCAGGACGCTTGGTCTGAACACAATTGGAACGTCCTCTCTACCGGTTGCGCTATTGCGCGCTCTGGCTGAAAGCCTTCTAAGATACTACTTGTATTGAATTGAATCTACCATCTGCCTAAGAACATCAGACCACTTGTAATTCTCAAGTTCTAATTCCCCGAATAGTTCATATAAATGGCGCAAAGAAAATTTGGTGATTAAATATGATTCTAGTAGAATCAAAGTGCATATTAATTGATTTTAATACAAAAATTGCATTGTAAAATCAAATATGATTGTTATAGTTTTTAATATGCCATTTTTCCCGGAGTGTAGAAGTAGCCCTCTAAATGTGAATCTACAATAGTGCAATAGCACAATTTACCAAAGCGTCACTCCATACGTTGTTCGTTAAGTGCAGAAGGGTGAAGCCCGAAAAATTTGTCTGTGTTATTCTGAAAGACTTAAATGAACGGGAGTGGTGGTGGGGTCGTTGTAGTTGTTGTTGTTGATGTTGTACAGCGATGTCTCTGATCCTATTTAAATATGGGCGGAGGAGGAGCAGTAGCAGCATATCCAGCGCTTGTCACAATAATAGTTGCCGCTTCCCTTCCAATCCAAAGATGTATGGCCCGTTCCCTATTCACGCGAAGCCCCAAAATGTGAGAATCCGCTTATAATAACCTTATACAAAATCAAAAATTTTTCCCCAGTGGAGTTGAAAATGTTCTTGAAACCGGAACAATATCAACTCAAATCAAGTTCGTGAAAACACAACCATAACCACTCATTTTAAGTTCTTCCTTCCTTCTCAAAAAATTGTTCTTCACTGTTTTTGCTAACGTTTGTGCTCATCTTGAGACCAATGTTCTACGATTTTTCCCTCTGTGTATGATTGTATGTGGAGTTTTGGAATACTTAGTTAGATATATTCCCTGTTATGTTTTGTATGAAATAGCTAAAAGGAGGCAGTCATACAGCCATGCTCCCATTTGCGCATTCGCAAAAATTTTGCGATTTTCAGTCCAAATTTGGTGCAAAAAACGGTTTGAAATCGTAAAAGCTTTGCGAAAGCGAAAATGGGAGCATGGCCGTATGTCTTGCAATATTCGGAAACCACGAAATGTGATGTGCGATGTCTGACCGAGCTGAGACATCGTTGATATTGTTAATTAACAGGCGCTGGTCAATCTGGCACCCCATCTCCACCTTCACCTTTATTTCGCTAAAACAAAGTATATTCCCTATATCAGATCTACATATAATCTACTTTAAATTCCCTTATCCCAATTATGGTCAAAGTCGATATGTTCGTCTGAGTATGTACCTATAGATCTTAAAAGATCATAAAAGTCTTCTTATTTTTATGCAGTGAGCCGAAGTTCTTTTAAAATTTGTTCTTTGCTTTTTCCCTTTGCCTTCTTAATGGATTTTACATCCAAATAATTAATAATAATAATTGTAACATGCAACGAATAGTTGCTGTTAGCTGAGCTGATGAAGGAGTAGGCATTCTTTGCGGAGCAAAAATGTACCGCGATGCTACATGCTCGATTCAAGTTGGATTATCAATCATTAAAATTCGCGTTCTGTTTTAGGCGATAGATCGCCTATCAATCAATCAGAACTTAAAGGTAAGAAAAAGTAGAAGAAAAGCTGCTCCAATTTATTGCCCGATAGTGGCTGTTGTCTACCCCTAGGTGGAATTAGGGAGCCGCATATCCCCACCCTACCATGACCGTCTAAGAGCATATCCATTTTTAAGACTCGGCTCGGGTCCGCTTTTCCTAACTTAGTATAATAACATAATAATCCACATTTTCGGATATATCAAATTTCCCTTCTGGCTAATAAGTTATAAATATAAACCGCTAATCGAACATGACAAGGCATCTCATCTTGGGCCACGGGCCACATTGACATAGGGCAGGTTGATGTGAAGTCTCCCCATAAATAAGCGAATACAAAATAAAGGTGAAGGTGGAGATGGAGATGGGGTGCCAGATTGACCAGCGCCTGTTAATTAACAATATCAACGATGTCTCAGCTCGGTCAGACGTCGCACATCACATTTCGCTGCGGTTTCTGAGGATTGTCGATTGAACAATTTGTGTATTCGGAAAAGCTTCTCACTCAATAACTCACCACGCTATGTGTGTGTGTCTCGGTGCTGTATTTAATAGAGCGCGCATACAAGCCAAATGTTCAGAAGTAATACGAGCGGGGTCTGAGCACGATATACCTAAACAAATTCGGAGTAGTGTAATTCGATTTGCAAAAAGAAAAGAAAAAAGTTTATAAACTTTATAAAAAAAAAGAACATAAAAGAGTAAAAATGGGTTACATATTGTTGTGATATTTAATAGGGCAAACCGAACTGGCAGTTTAAGTAGTGAAGTGAAAACCTAAGGAAAAGGCATATTTGAAGCAGTGAAGGATTATACTAATTGGAAAAAGGTGAGAAGAATGAGCAGCAAAATATGTGAAGACATTTGTAGAATTCTTAGAATCAAATATGTGGTTCTGTATGAAGGTAATTAGTCATAGGAAATGTGATTTATTTAAGTTATAAAACAAAATTTTAATGTGAAAATTTAATTTGAAATTTGAACTGTGAAATAATAAAAATATATGCAAACTATACACAAAATATGTCAAATATGCAGAAAATTTTTATGACAGTTTTTACTATATTTCGAGTGAATATTTTCAACTGTGATTCTGTGATGTTGATGTGTTGTGTATTGCTTTGGTTTTCTGGGAATTTTAATTTCGGCCGTCTCTTGCCACTGCAATCAAAGCACTTTTTGGCTCTCTTTTCCTCCATCTGATGATTCATCTGTAAAACAGTCCGTTTGAGATTTTTAAAAAATTCTAGCGAAAAGCTTTTTAACGACTTTGCATCATGTCAGGCCTGTCGTAGCTTCCGAATTCAATCGATTGAAATTCAAAAATCAATTGAAACTTTCCGCTTTCATGATAGATCGATTTAAGATAAATAAAAACTTGAAGTTTAAAGTCCAATAACACATAACATTTAAGAATTCGGAATAGAAAACGGTAATAGGCTTGATTTCAATTGTAAGCGAACGATTTTCGGATCTACCCCACACCTGATTTGTAGTTTTTGAGGGTTTTTTTTTGGTTTTTAGGCTTATCTATTTACACACGCCTTTACAGAGCGATCACTTCTGCTTCCATATTTACAATCTTGTAATTGTGTAATCCGTTCTTTTTTTAACACCGGGTGGCAAACAATAACTATTTCTGAAATCCCAACAAGAATTCTGATTTCATCCGTAATTCGGTTAAAGAACTTTTGAAAAACAAAAGTTTATTTGGCTACTTGTGATGCAATCTCCGTCATCTGTTTGTTCTATGATTGCATCTTATGCGTCATTTCGGCATCAACCCCAAACAAATCACAAGACTTTTGCCCCCATTCGCACATTAACAGACGCCCACTAATTTGTCTTATGGCTAATCATAAACCATTTATGGCATATTCCGCACATTTCTTTCTGATCACCCACTTGCCACCTTTTTTACACAGTCGAAACGTGTTAATATGTCGGATACGATAGCTCAGCAAAAAATCTACAAATAAAATAGCCCTAATTGTATTTTACTTATTTTCCAGCATGCCCAACTGGAGCGTGACAAACGTTTATCGCGTTCTCACGCGCAAAAAGCCTTTGGAGGACTCCACGGAATCTAAACTGGCCAAAGTCTTGTCTGCCTTTGATTTGACAGCTTTGGGTATTGGTTCTACACTGGGTGTGGGTGTCTATGTTTTGGCCGGTGAGGTATCCAAACGTTATGCTGGTCCTGCTGTGGTCATCAGTTTTCTTATTGCCGCCGTTGCCTCCATCTTTGCTGGTCTCTGCTATGCGGAATTTGGTGCACGTGTGCCAAAGGCTGGTTCGGCTTATATCTATAGTTATGTGACCATTGGCGAGTTCATTGCCTTTCTCATTGGCTGGAATCTAATACTGGAGTACGCAATTGGTAAGTTTTTTTTTTTGTCGTATTAATTGGCGTCTGATTGATCCAATTAATGTATATATTTATATCTGATATTTATATATATATTCTTCACATTTCAGGTTCGGCTAGTGTGGTGAAAGGGCTGAGCACTTATCTCGATTCACTGTGTGGTTATGCCATGCGTGATTTTCTGGGTACACATTTACCAATGAATGTTCAGGGTTTGAGCGCCTATCCGGATTTGTTTGCCTTTGTGGTAACCATTTTATTTTCCTGGGCCATTGCCTCGGGAGCCAAGGAATCGACCAGAGTGAATAATGTGTTTACCATGCTGAATTTGGGTGTTGTGCTGTTTGTGATCATTGCGGGACTGTTTAAAGGTGAGTAATAAAAATACAATTTTGGCCTTGAATTATGTTGGTCGGTATCTAGTTTAGTAAATTTTTAAAGATATTTAATCGTATACCGATTTCATGATATTTTATAGTATGAATAGATCAAATTAATCAACAAAATTATGTTTCTGTAGATTTTGTTTTGAAGAATTCTATAAACCTAGCCAAATTACAAAATGGGATTACTAAGAACCATATACTCAATTCTGTTGGGAATTGAGAAGACCAACTTAACATTTTCGGATTTTGCTACAAAACCTGCCTTTGGGATTCCCAAGTGGTCATACCAATTCTGTCATGAGGTAGCCTCTGCCAGCTCATTGAAAATGGGCAAAGATCGCTGATGATTGAATTGTGGAAATTCATCAAATAGCTTTACCATCAACCAGCCTTCTTTGTGGTGTTGTGCGTGTCTTGTTTTACAAATGTTATGAACAAAATCATAACTTATTGACCTAGAGCCCGCTGAAAAGTTCTATGATTTTCGTTTGCCTTTTTTTATATCTGTGTTTTAATCGCAGACTTTCAAGATTTTGAAGTTCTTACAAATAGATAACGAATTTGGCTTAAAGGAGAACTTTTTCACTGATATTTCAGCGAACTACTTTTATAAAGCTACTAGTTTATACTCGCGGCTCTCTCGCATTTGTGTATGTAGATTTTTCAAAATTTTGGAAGTAATTAGGCGAATATTTTAAATTTACCTCAACTCGCTGGGTGGATTTCCAAAAGAAAAATATTTTATTTATGGAATTTTTATATGGAGCTTTGAATATTAATGTCGAATCGAAAATAAGAAATTCATAAAATTTTCAGAATTTTCCCAAATTTGAAAGTCCCGTTGGTAATATTTAGTTATGTGTAGCTTTGAAAGTAAGTTTGGAGATAATCGAAAGATCAACAAAAGAGTTGCAGAGAACAGTTTAGACGCTAGATTTTCCGAAAGATCTTTACCAGGAGTGGGCATTTGATTTTATGTCGAATACGGATAACGAATAATTTCTTCCAAACAACCTTTACCATCTGTTTACCTCCCAAGGAAGTAAATATAAAAATGATACTTGAACCTGCTCGAAAAATAAAACGGAAGAGTTTCAAACATCAATTTATTTCGCCCATTTTCCGACTTTGGGGGAGATTTTCCAAAGTTTGAAAGTCACTTCTTCCACATGTTTTTGTTGGATTTTTTCGGATTGAAAATAAATTTGATGGCTGGATTTTCCAAAAAAAGTAAATATCAGTTTTATGCAGAGTTTGCAAAATTCGGTCCCCCCTTTGCCTCTGTCAAAAAAAAAACATTTTTCGCCCGGCCCATTGAATGAAGCAACCTTTAGACTATGCTTTCTTCTTCTAATTGGTAGTGAGACGAGAAAAACACATTTTTTGTTTTTTTTTTCCTCTTGTGTCTTTATGGGCCCGCTGGCATGTCTAAACCAGAGATCCCCGAGAAGAGAGCTTAAAAATATGATTGTCTCTCTCTCTAATACACAGTAAAGCATGCCTTCGGCAAGCATTCGACAATACTGAACCCAGATTTTTATTTCGGTATACCGGTACGTACCGGTACGTCCACGTGTTATGTAACTAATATAGCATTCCTTGTGATTTGCTCGCGGTAACATAACTGCATTCAATGTGGTTGAGTCCATACAACTTCTTAGCGGATTCATTATAAATGTATCGTCAGAGAACCTGCGTAGCTGGAACAGAATGCACGACTTTTGAAATATCATACAATTCTAGGAACTTTGTGGAGGATTCTGACTACCAGTTAAGAATGTTTTCATGGTTTTAAACACGCTTAAGTGCGAGAAAAGTCTTAATGGAATTCAGTAACTGTTTTGCTAGAGATCCTGTGTATCCAAATGGAATAAAAATCACCCAAAATAAGATTTTCGGTTGAAGTTTAGTTGTGGCCACCTCCGCTGGTTCTAATATGCGTACAATTTCGCGAACTGATTCCCACACTTTCCGGTGCAGAAGAAAGTCATCATCTGCAGCCGCAAAACTGGAGCAAATGTTGAAGATGTCTTCCGTTAGCAAATATTTTAGCATCCTGTAGGTTGATCTCCAACGCGTGACCAAATCTACGATGAGCTCTGCAAAGGTAAAAAAAACCAGAATTGTACCGGTACCAACAGTTTCGGTTTCGTTCCGGTTCTATCGGTTCCATTAATAACGGTAAACGGTTTTCGGTTCTCAGGAAAAAATTTGTATAGGTTCCGGTTTCGGTTCCGGTACTTGATTTGAAACGGTTTATTTCGGTTAACGGTTCCGGTACCGGTTCCGGTATTAAGCCCTGACGAGCCATGGTTTTGTGTAATACCGATATAGAGCCCTGAAAAATATTTGAAATCCGATCGTAAGGAAAACAAAAAGTTTTTGATGTGAAACATCTTTAATTTCGGTACGGAAGATTTTAGTAGGAGTCAAAATTTTGAAAATCACGTTTGTACTATTTTTTGTAATATAAAGCTTTAGAAATAAGTTTAAAGCTGATCAGATAGAGAACTTAATACTTTTGACTTTGGGGGTAGATTTTCCAAAATTTACAAAAAAATAAAATTTTCTATATTTTATTATGTGTAATTTTGAAAATGAGTTTGGACCTAATCGCTGGGAACTAAACTTTCGCCCATACAACCTTGGATTTATCCAAAATATTGGTATACAGTTATAGTTGAATTTGTATATAGATTTTTGAAAATGAGTTTGCACCTGATCGGATGAAAAACCAAAAAGTTTCAAACAACAGTTTTCCACGAATTTTCCACATTGCCAGACAGAATATTCCAAAATCTATTCTTAGTACAGCTCCCTATCTCTTATGGTTGGGGTTGTGCTGCAATCACCATTGAGTCAGTCAATCAGCTAACACTCTTTTATATATATATAGATGTTGTACTACAGATCAAAAAGAGTTCAGGACAATTTATATTTATACTAGCTACTTATTTTTTTAATAATTTTTATTCAGTGTACACGAATTGTTTGGAGAAGTAAGCTTTTGCCTAATTTTCTTTCTTGGGATGTGTTGTAAGCCTCAGCGATAGGAAAAAGTTAGCACTTAATAGTGCGGCCGAGCTAGCGATTTATCTCACCACTGGTGGAAGGAAACGTACCCCTTTTTATCTTTGAATATATATAAAAATAACCAAAATTCACTCTCCTAACTTCAACTTGTTTTTTGTCTTATCAATTATAAGAAGACTAAGATTTGTGACCGATGCACTAATTTATAGTACTTATATACCTGTAGCATTGGGATAATACCGAAATAAAAATTAAATTAAAAAAAAAAAAAAAGTAGACTAAGAATATTATGATCTTGTTTTTATCTCAAGTATGTAAGCTTATGGCTCAAAAATTAAGCAGTTTTGATTTGACGATCTTCACATCTTACAATACAATCTTTTAAATTCCCCGATTAACTTTAATTTTTTTTTCATTTGCAGTCTCCAGCAGCAACTGGTCCATACCCAAATCTGAAGTACCAAAGGGTTATGGTGAAGGTGGTTTTATGCCCTATGGTGTCTCTGGCATCATTAAGGGTGCTGCTGTATGTTTCTATGGCTTCATCGGATTCGATTGCATTGCCACGGCCGGCGAGGAGGCTAAAAATCCTAAGAAGTCCATTCCATTTGCTGTGATTGTCTCATTGGCCATGATCTTTATGGCCTATTTTGGCGTATCCTCGGTGTTGACCATGATGCTGCCCTATTATGAGCAGGATGAGAGTGCTCCATTGCCGCATGTCTTCAGGATTTATGGTTGGCATGTGGCCGAATATGTGGTGACAATTGGAGCTATGTTTGGCCTGTGTGCCAGTTTGATGGGTGCCATGTTCCCGCTGCCACGTATAGTGTTTGCCATGTCCAATGATGGTTTGCTGTTTAAATTTCTGGGCGAGATTAGTGTCAAGTATAGAACACCATTTAAGGGTACATTGCTTACGGGTCTGTTGACTGGAATTTTGGCGGCTATTTTTAATTTGAGTCAGCTGGTAAATATGATGTCAATTGGTACTTTGCTGGCCTATTCCATGGTGGCCAGTTGTGTACTCATGCTGCGCTATGAGGTGGATGAACGCCGTGATAGTCGGATTATAGGCAATGGACGTCTGATGAATGGAACTGCTGGACTTAATAGCCAAATGCAACAGCCTTGTACCCTGTGGAGGCGACTGTTCAACATGAATGGAAACACTGTGTCTACCAGACAAACGGCACGGATTGTAACCATAATGGTGACGCTGTTCTGTAAGTATTAAAATGAAGCGAAAACATTTGGATATCTTTTTAATTTCTGTATTATTTTGTAGCCCTCTGGAGTCTAGTCTTTTCGCAAATACTCACCAAATTCGAAGAAGACCTGGAGCATGTCACCAGTTTGGATTATATACTCTTAATACTCGGCGCCATACCCTTGATACTCATGCTGTTTATCATCTCTCGTCAGCCCACATCCGGTGTGAAACTCTCGTTCAATGTGCCCCTGGTGCCCTGGCTGCCGGGCATTTCCATTTTGATTAACATCTATTTAATGATCAAACTGGATATACTCACCTGGGTGCGTTTCTGCATTTGGATTGCCATTGGCTTGGCCATCTTTTTATCCTATGGCATACGACATAGTCGCCTGAGGCAGAGGGAGCAACGCAACAATTCCATGGCCATCATGAGAGATTCCAGCGATGCGACTTTGCTTAGCCAGGATCATTCCAAATATGGCAATGAAGTGCCATTGATATTGATGCATGGCTCATCATAAAGGCGTACTTTAATTAATTGATATATAAAAGAAACATTATTTAGAAATTAAGTTCATTTTTGTTCCATACACTGAATCATCCATATTTTTTCATACAATATTTAAATGGTACATTTACTTCATCTACCTGCGGGCAAGGACTCTCATATCATTTAATTAGAAACCAAAAACTATACAACACATGCAGAGTACAATAAGAATAAGCTGAAAGCGAATAAAATTATGAAATATGTAAAAAGTTAATTATAAAAATGTATTTAAGTACAACTTTTGGAAGGAAAAGATACTGAATATATTTAACTATTTGATATTCCGAAAAGTTCTTCTCATAATGCTTAAAAAACCAAGATATCAATACGGAAACAAAAGTTTGCCAGTGGGAAAGGGTATTCCATGCCGAACCATTTGGTCAAAGCTATTCACCAAACTTAGGTCTAAACCAGCGATGGACACGCCTGGCCTGCAGGGGCCGAACACATTTCGCTCTTCACACCGACACTAGCCGTACATATGCCTTGGCTAGTGCCAAGAGATTAAAAAAATTTTGCAGGAAAAAGCAGGACAAAGCTGCTTTGCGTCGTTTTATTTTCGTACACCAATACACTTTCACTTTTTTGGCCTCGTTTTTGAACAACCATGGTCTAAACATATGTGAGTTGTAATAAAAATAAATTGAAAGTTCGCTTCAACCTCAAGTAATTTTGTCCTGCACCAGAGTCAACCCCTACACCAAACCAGAAAGCAATTACAAACTCTTTTGGGAAATTCTACCGGATTTGTCCAAATAAACAACAACCTAAACAGAACCTTAAATAATATTAAAACGTATGTGAGTTTTCGGTACGTACCAGAATACGACTCTGTTAGATTGCTATGCTGGTATGAGGTAGCTTCTGCTAACTCGCTGAAGATAGGCAGAGACTGCTGATAATTGAATAGTGGTAATTCATGAAATAGCTATATAGTCAACCAAGCCTCCTTTGTGGCGTGTGTGTGTATTGATTTAGAAAAGATATGAACAAAAATCATAACTTAATGACCCGGAGCCTGCTAAAAGTTCTATGATTGATATTCAAAGAGGTCACTAAAACAGTCACATGGTAAAAAAAACAAACTTCGAAATAGGTTTTCAATTATCCTTAACTTTAAAGCAACGGAATTAATTTACAGGCTGGTGGCCACATTGACATCGCTCCAAAACAAAATTATTATACATGCTTCAAATGCTACGATTCCGGACACACACTAAACATTCTTCAATTTATAGTTTAAAGAAGCGGTGGGCACGCCTTTAAATCGCTACCAGAGTTATTGTTCGGCACCTCTGGTGTCACTCTGGCACATAAGAAATTGCCTCGCTTCGAAGTGTGTTGCAACAACACAATCCATGAGTACCGACGCATAAGAAGACGACGCAACAAGTACAGTGTGTGCGACCAAGACAAATGGTATATCGGTTCCGGTTCCGGTTTTGGTACGTACCGAAACTTTTGTTTCGTTAAAAGATTCAGTTTTGGTTTTAACATTATTTCAGTATTCGGTTCCGTATTCTTACCAGCATTTTTATTTCGGTATACCGGTACGTACTGGTAAGAACCAGAGAACTGCAAAAATCACTTTTTTCTTGATTGGCTCTTTCACAAAAATTCTTACTCACATTTAATCAATCAACAAAACTCAGAGCTGAATATATTCAACTCACAACGCAATCGCATCGAGCGGCGTTATGTGATCCAACGTGTATGTTCATATTTATTCATCGAACAGAACTCTGTGCTGAATATACTCAGCTCATACCGGCAGTCGCATCTAGCGGTTGAGCTAGAGTTTTTTGATCGGACGTTTATGCGTTCAATCGAACAAAACTCAGCGTGGACCGGCCATCGCATTGAGCGAGAGGCTTCACTCTTTCCATCTCTCTATTTCTCATAGCTGTCAGCAGCGCCGTCACTGCCTATGCGTCTTTGCAAGAGTTTATTCATACGAGGTGATTTTCGCTCACTCTAAACCAGAGTCCATGTCCACGTCCACGTGTTTTGTGTGCACGTCCTAGTCCAGAGTTCCCCAGCGATAGCACCTGGGGCACGAACATACTCGTCAATTCACACCGAATGCTTGCCGAAGTCATGCATCACTGTGTGTTAGAGAGAGACACAGTCACATTTTCGCGCTCTCTGCTTGGGGAACCCTGTCCTAGTCTTAAGTGTATTCAACAGCGCTCTGCGGCAGCGACGTTGACACACCAACAGTATACGAGCTTAAACTGCTCTCTTTTGCAATAGCAACGAAGTGCTAAATGGGCACGCTCTCGTGTGGCTAAACACACACTAGCAAAGCCAAAATGAGCATGTGTGTTTGGCCGGACCCTGCTTTAAACAATCGTCGTTGAGCCAAACGATCATTCAGTGGAACTGATTGGAATGAAGTCGAACATTATAATAATCAGAGTGAAAACTATTGGTTCGAATAAAACTTTGCTGCGAACATGTAAGTTTAATGAATAGAGCGCGAAGCCTGTTTATTCGGGTGTTGAATAATGTGTGAGCGTTTTAGAACCGGCAAAATATATAGAGAAACATCGGTCATTGCGTCCATCCGGATTCTTAGCAAAGACCTAATAATTACACCCCGTAAAATAAAAGTTCTACGTTTACTTGCCCTTTTCAAAGGCAAACTTACGATTGTGGAAACTTTATCCTGTTTTCTGACCACCTTATAATTACATATTCCTGATTTTTGAAGCTCTTGAAAATTAACAATGAATGATGTCATTAAACTGTTTTGTGAAAGTTTATTAAGCGCTGGTCCTTTGACCATCCCTACACGACGATCATTCTGTACACTTCTCTTGTCCGTTCATTCTGGAGTATGTGCGTGGTCTCCGCAATACTCGACCCATCAACATAGAATTGAATCTGTGCAAAAAAAATTCTTATTGTTCTCTCTTCGTGGTTTAAACTGGAAACCATCGTACTTGTACACTTCTGTTATTTAACCTTTCCTCCCTAACTAACCGTAGAGTTATGCTTGGTGTAATCTTTATACATAGACTTATTAATGGTTTGTGGTCGGGCGTGGCGTACCAGTTGTATGTGTGGCTGCTGGTGCGGGGAGGTTGTGGGTTCGATCCCGCCTCGGACCATCTGATAGAAAAAGTTTTTTCTTTCTCTAGAAAAACGCTTTTACACACCCGATCACCTTCACCAGCTACTGGCGCCAGCCATGAAGTAACTAGCCATGAAAAAGCAAATATTCTCTAACTATTGCCGTTCGGATTCGGCGTTAAACTGTTTGGTCCCTTTCTCTTGTGCGAAAAATTATAAGCACACACGCCAAGAGATCGAGAGAAGCTTGGCCCTGGCCCTCCTGGAGGTGCTGTTTGAGCCAATTTTACTTAATTAATGGTTTACTCGACTCATCTGAGTTGTTTGGCTACTCCTTAGACTGGAATGACACTTTCAATTTTTAGGGACAATTTTAGTCACAATTTTCCGTCTATGAGGAAAAGTTGTAGGTGTACGCGAATCAAAGTATGCTTGAATTGGCCGCAAAATGTTTTTTAAGAGGCTGAGATGAAACACAGCATCGACTTTTGTCCAAGAACGAGAAATTGCGACAATACTTGTCCTTAAAAATTGAAATTGTCATTCCAGCCTTATCACTGAATCGTTGTAGTACCTAACTATGCCTTGCATGAACCATTTTGTGTTCCCTGTGCTGATAACAATAAACTCTAACGAGTAAATCAACTCGGAAGCTTCTCTTTCTGCTTTAAAAACCAATATTTTACCTTATTTAGCCCGGAATTAACATTACTTTATGATTTTTCTTCGCGTTTTCGTGTCGCAGGACGGTTGGGCGGGAGGTGGGCAGCTAGTTTGCCTGGGACTCGAGCCTCGGCAAGGTGTCGCGGGTGCCACTTGAACGTACTGCACATTCTGTATTGAATATAGGATATATTTCACTGGTCTCACGTTTTTATACCATGTTCCCATTAAAAATGGGAAAAAGGGGATCATGAAGTTGTGCAAATGTATGTAACAGCCAGATGGAAGCTTCTCCGAATTAATCAGCATCAACAGCCGCGTCTATTTAGCCATGTCCCTCTGTCTGTCTGTATCAACGCGTCGATCTCAGAGACTATTAGAGGCAGAGCCACCAATTTTTGCATGTATGTAGGTGTATACCGTACCCAGATCAAGTTCGTTTCTAATTTGGAAAATTCTTCCTCCCCCTCATTTTAACCGCGGAAAACTGCCGGAGTGTTAAGTTTGAATTCTGAAAACCAGCAAAACAAAACATTATTTGGAACAGTCGGGGTACTCGACTGCAGCCCTCTTACTTGTTTTATTTAACAATAACCAAACTGCTTAAAAGTCTGCCAAAACAAAGTGCCAGCTTTGCAGTTTAGTTGTTGCTGTGCCGGTACAATGGTTAGGTTCTTTTCGGTCTTTTCGGTTCCAAGAATAGCGGTTCTTGGTTTCGGTTCTGGTTCTAAGTTTTAATCGGTTATTTTCGGTATACCGATCCGGTTCTGGTTTGATTGCGTGGTTCTTTTTCCCGGTGGTATTGTTGGACTGCTCCCAAACTAAAATTTCGTGCCCAGCGCTGGTTTATAAAAAAAGGTCTACAAATCTAAGAAATCAACAACAACTCCAAAAACAGCTCCAAAATTGTTAAGGTCGTAGCTGGCACCCCAATTGAAAGTGAATCGTTTCCCTTTCCAACAAAGTCAAATTCGGCGCGAAATGTCAAATTGTCAACACTGAACCAATTTGCTTATCGATAATTCGATAAGAAATTTCAGTACTGTAAAAAGTTGGTGTATCGCTTAACAGCACACTGTAAACTATTTTACCGTTTCGCCTAACAGCACTCTGTTAAGCTTAGGGGTAATTTAAAACCGGTTAGCTGACGGTTATTTAACGGAAATTAAGCAATATGCCAAGTCTCAACATTTCATTAGCTTAGCTCAGTTTTGCTTATGCATAACCTTTGTGGAGTCACATTCAAAATCTCTGCTTCCGTCTTCTTCAAACAGTCGCTATCTAGCAGAAAGTTGTCGTGACACTTCCAACTTACAACGATTTCCCATTTGTTTTCAATAATAATGTAAACCACTTGACTAACAAGTTGAGACTTAAAACGAAATGTTGCATGTGAAATCCACAAGTTTCTCTTCTTAGTCAGAGTATGAAGGGCTGCACTTGTTGCACAAAATTGCAACAAGTCTGTCTGGATGTCCTGGCAACGGCTTGTAAACAAAAAATCAGGCTCAAGTTCAGCTGTTGCATTGGCAACGCAGCTTTGTCAAGGAATGTTTAATCGATGGACGCGCGAAGGATACAAAATATAGACAAGGACCTAGCCAAATATCTGCATAACAAATTTCCATAATTGAAATTAAAATAAAATTTAACCATGTCGCGCTATAAAAACTAAAAACTATTAAGAATAATTCAGGAAGTTAAGGCTAAGTCCTCAGCATGGGAAATACGGAGAGTAATGTGACCAGTGGCGTCAAGAAACAGGCTGGAGTCTCCACTCAGGCGCTCTACAAATTTGTCAATCTCAAGGGCGGTGGCCTTCTGGTGGATATGATGAAACGCGCCTGTCAGACCAAACAGTTTGCTGAGATTGACCATGCGATCAAAACGAAAGTGGAACCCTTTTTATATAACAAAGGAGCAGGACGCTATTTTCCCATTTCGAAATTGGTATTGCTGCGAAATCGTGATAGGCCAAGGACAAGGCAATTGCCTGAGATACGCGCACTGGAAAATCCCGATGATGATTTCAATATACATGACTATTGTCCAGAGGTATCGGAAGCGGAGTACATATCTAACCCGACCGCCTATCGCTTTGTGTGCTGGGACTTGAATGTGAGTGGACAAATTTATGAGAATTTACAATTTTTAATGCATTGCCTTAACATGATGTTCCTCACCTTATATCCAGATGCGTGGCGCTGTGGGTGAAACTATTCTTCATCTCTGTTTGCTAAATGCTTCTTCACTGCATGCGGATCTGGCCAAGCGTCTGTTGAAGTTCTATCCCAAGCTGATATTGGACATCTATATGAGCGATGAGTATTATGGCGAAAGTGTCTTGCACATAGCCATTGTCAATGAAGATCCGGCTATGGTCAAATATCTATTAGATGCCAATGCTGATGTACAAGAGCGGTGAGTGAAATGTTTCTGTTGAAGCCTCTCCATATTTGTTATGATTCTTTTGAACTTTTAAAATAAGATGTAAAATTTTGATTAAAAGAATTCTTAGTTTAAGCACTAGATAATGTTAGCTTTTGGAATACAATTCTTGAATTAAAGTTAAAACTAATCAAAAATAAAGCTTCGAGGAGAACGTGATTGACACGTGAAGCGCCAGGCTTCCAAAGGCTTCCAGGCCCTTAGAATATTTTTCTGTTTTATATTATATTTCTCTCCTATCAATATAAACATATTTCAGAAAAATAGTTCCTTTTTGTAAGTTTTCAAACCCGAGGAACCTCTTAAGCTTGGATAGTTTGAGGGTTTTGCAGGGAAGCAAACCGCTCGAAAATAAGGACTGCATCGGTTCAGTGGTTAACACAGTTTTTGTACGACCGTTCGTACGACTCACCCGCACTTTCGGTTAAGTTCAAAGGTACACTCTAAATTTATGACATATTTTATAAAGGCCCGTTTCCGATTTTGAATTTCGGAAATCTAAGATTCTAAAGTATTTAAATATGTCAATTGTCGCACACTTTCGAAGTTGAACTCTAAAAATAAAAGCTACTTAGTAAAATGTCCTTAGAAACGATAATTATCCTATAAAATATTGAGATGTACGGGATCACATGTTTTAAAATGGTTGACTAGTCAGCAATCCGTTATCGCTGAGGATCTATTTCGTATATAAAAGGTCTCCCCTGTAGAGGGTATAAAATTTGTTTTGATTTTTCTGCATTTTCCATTACTTTTAAAAGCCTTTAGGTCTGAATAGCGGCCACTTCATGTCGAATATTGTTATTTAAGGCTTCCCGGGTCCGTGGCTTAGTGACTTTTTACTTCATAAAGCCCACAAAACAGTCTGGCGATAGAGGAAGCCAGTCATTAGAGGAACAATGGACGCCATAAAGCGATTGTTGCTTGGGCTGTGTGCGCTGTGACGCCGTGCTGTTGAAACCAATATTGTCGATGTCGTTAGCAGTCAGAATGGGGCATAAAAAATTCTGCTACCGATTTCCATTGACGTTTACGGTTGCACCAACATCGTTTTCGTACAGTCCAATGATTCTTCCCGCACAAATCCAGGCCTAAACAGTTACGCGTGGGTCTTGGAGAGGTTATTCATGAATCAATAGAATGTTTTCATTAGCGAAGAACCGGCAGTTTTGTTAATTCAGAGCCCCATTTAAAAAAAAACGAAAAAGCCAAGCTAACTTTGTCTGTGCCGAAGTTTTTATACCCTTAAAAATGCTGTTTTTGAAATATCAGAGTTAAAAATTGTTCTAACTTAAGCCCATTTTCCGACAGATAGTAAACTGATTTCGAACAAATTTCGCGAATATTTTTGAAAACATATAAAATTAAGAATCGTCGAGTTTAAGAACAATAAAATTGAAAACAAAAAAGTTCTTCTCACTAAGACTCATTTTCAGACCGATTGGTCCTATGGGAGCTGTAAGATATAGTAGTCCGATTTTGATATAAATTTTCAAATCCGTTTGAAAGAATTTAAAATTAGTAATGACGGAGTTTGGGTACGCTAGCATTCGAAACAAAAAAGTTTTTCTCACTAAGACCTATTTACCGACAGATTGTTCCTATGGCAGCTATTAGATATAGTAATCCGATTTTGACCAAAATAGGCAAATCTGTGCGAAAGCATATAATATTAGAAATGGCCGAGTTTGGGGACGCTGACATTCAAAACAAAAAAGTTTTTCTCATTTTGACCCATTTTTTGACCGATGCTTCCTATGGCAGCTATAAGATATAGTCATCCGACTTTGACCAAAATGTACAAATCTGTGTAAAAGCGTATAATATTAATAATAGCTGAGTTTGGGAACGTCAACATTCAAAACAAAAAAGTTTTTCTTACTAAGATCCATTTTCCGACCGATTGTTCCTATGGCAGCTATTAGATATAGTCATCCGATTTTGACCAATTGTGGCAAATCCGTTTGGAAGCATATAATATTGGAATTGGCTGAGTTTAAGAACGATAAAGCTTAAAACAAAAAAGTTTTTCTCACTGAGACCCATTTTCCGACCGATGATTCCTAAGGTAGCTATAAGATATAGTCGTCCGATTTTGATCAAAATTTGCAAATCTGTTTAAAAGCATATACAATTAGTAATGGCCGTGTTTGGGGACGCTAACATTCAAAACAAAAAAGTTTTTCTCACTAAGATCCATTTTCCGACCGATTGATCCTATGGCAGCTATTAGATATAGTCATCCGACTTTGACCAAAATGTACAAATCTGTGTAAAAGCGTATGATATTAATTATAGCTGAGTTTTTGGACGTTTACATTAAAAACAAAAAAGTTTTTCTCACTAAGACCTATTTTTTGACCGATGGTTTCTATGGCAGCTATAAGATATAGTCATCCAATCCGGTCGGTTCCGACATAATAGAAACAGAAAACTCTGTGCAAAGTTTTAGCTCGTCGCCCTGATCAAGAATATATATAGTTTATGGGGTCGGAAATGAATATTTCTATGCGTTGCAAACTTCTGGGCAAAATTATAATACCCCTTGCAAGGGTATAATGAGCCTCATCAGCGATGAGTCAACACTCATGATAATTGCCGGTTTGAGCCATGTTCACAACGAAATTCGCATAGTGCAAGCGACTTGGTTAGTGACAAACCGTCGTGTTCCTAATTTCATTTCTGAAAAAGTTTTGTGATTATCAGACAAGCTCCCATTTTCGCTTTCGCAAAACTTTAGTGATTTCCAATCGGTTTTTGGATCAAATTTGGACTCAAAGTCATCAAATTTTGAGAAAGCGAAAATGGGAGCATGTCTGATAGAGTTAAATCTGGTGCAAAACAGGTTTCCAATCCCAAAATTTTTGCGGAACTGAAAGTTTGCACAAGGCTTAGATTGTTTTTGAATTTCAAGTAATTTTTCTTAGTTTAATTTCTTAATTAATTTTCTTAATTTTCAATCATTTCACTTACAGCTGTTGTGGTGCCTTCATGTCAGCGGAGGATACAAAAGCCTCGCGTACGGATTCGCCCGAACATGAGTATGTGGCTCTCTGCCCCATGACCAACTATGATGGTTATGTGTATTGGGGCGAGTATCCCTTAAGTTTTGCCGCCTGTTTGTCGCAGGAGGAATGTTTTCGTTTGGTCTTGGCACGTGGAGCAGATCCCGATTTCCAGGATACCAATGGCAATACCGTGTTGCATATGCTCGTCATTTATGAAAAGCTCGAAATGTTCGATGTTGCCTATGAGGTGGGCACTAACATACATATTAAGAACATACAGAACTTGACGCCACTGACATTGGCCGCGAAATTGGGACGCGTGGAGATGTTCTTTCATGTGATGAGCATCGAAAGGGAAATCTATTGGCAATTGGGCAGTATTACGTGTGCGGCCTATCCATTGCTTATGATCGATACCATTAACGAGGAGACGGGCAATATCAATAAGGATTCGGTGTTGAATTTCGTGGTCTTTGGTGACAAATTGGAGCATTTGGAGCTGTTGGATGGAGTGGTGATTGATCTCTTGAAAACCAAATGGGATACGTTCTGCAAATCGCGTTTCTACAAGCAGTTCTATATGTTTGCATTTTACTTTTTGATATCGCTATTTAGTTTCATTTTACGTCCTGGGCCAGACGTCAAAGAGGAGGAAGATGAGGATGCAGATGGGGCGAGTAATAGCACAGCTCCCAGTCATGATTTGTATGCGAATGCCAGTGTTGGTCAACATACAAAGAGGCAAACCTCTAGCACAGAGTACAGTTGAGTATTTTTTTTGTGGTACAAAACTTTCTTTTCATTTTCCTTATTATTACAGAAACTTTTTGGTTAAACTTTACCGAATACTATGATCCCAATGAGGTGGAGGTTTTGCCTGCCTGGTGGGAAAGCTATGCCCAGTGTCCTTTGATGAATCTGGAATCTGATTTGGCCAAACTAAGAATAATGGCTGAGTTGATTAACTTTGTGGGTGCCATTTTATATCTATTGGTGGCCCTAAGGGAGGCCAGATTCCTGGGCTATAAAATGTTTATAGAAAATTTGGTAAGTTTTAGGGCTTAATCATCATAAACCTAGCTTTATGTTTTAAATTTTGTAGATGACGGCACCTTCTAGGGTAATGTTTCTGTTCTCCTGTGCTTTAATGATGACCATACCCTGGCTAAGGGTATCCTGTCTCACCGAAATCGATGATCATGTTACTGTGGTGATTATGTTAACCACAGCTCCCTACTTTCTGTTCTTCTGCCGGTGAGTTTTTGTTCAAAGCGTGAAACTTATGTTTATGTCTCCGACCATTTTGTAGTGGCTTCAAAACAGTTGGACCCTTCGTGGTGATGATCTATCGCATGGTGATGGGTGACCTTCTACGTTTCGTTTCCATTTATTCGGTTTTTGTGTTTGGTTTCTCGCAAGCTTTCTATATAATTTTTCTTACTTTTGACAATCCCTCCACACCGGAGGATCAAGATGCCGAATCGAATCCCATGCCCTCGCCTATGGAGTCCATAGTGGCCATGTTTTTGATGTCCTTAACAAATTTTGGTGATTATTATGGAGCCATGGTGTCCACACAGCACGAGTATGAAGCCAAAATATTGTTCTTTCTGTTTATGGTAATTGTGAGTGTGTTGCTGGTCAACATGTTGATTGCCATGATGGGTAATACATATCAGAAGATTGCCGAAATTCGCAACGAATGGCAACGTCAATGGGCGAGAATTGTATTGGTTGTGGAACGAAGTGTACCGCCAGCGGAGAGATTGAAGAATTTCATGCATTACAGTCAACCCATGTCGGATGGACGAAGAGCCTTGGTTTTGCGTCTAAATATGAGTGTAAGTGAGGGATACAACTATGGGAAAGTGACCAAGGTGGAAGTTTTGGTGGGGCTTATAATGAAAGAGTCTTTTCAAACTAAGCCACTTTGCAGCCAATCGAGAGAGAGATAAAAATTTAAAAAAAGTGACCAAGGTGGAAATTTTAAAATGAAAATGTCTTTCCAGTTTACCTTTAGGGTCCCCAATTGAGAGAGAGAGAGAAAAATATAAAAAAATAGAGGAAAGCTTACTTCGGCCCGATCGAAGTTTATATACCCTGTAGCTTGTATAATTTATATAAATTAAGGTCTTAAATGATTTTCGTCGAACATTCTTAGCTGAGTTAGTTCCTAAACTCAGCAATAGATGGAGCCACTACTCTGACCTATTGCTTGCCAGTTTGTTATATGGCAGCTATACAATATATCCTTCCGATTTTGACCAAACTTCCTTATATTGTGTGGAAACTGATAATATTCATAGCTGGGAAGTATAAAGACGCTACTATTGAAAACAAAAAAGTTTTTCTCACTAGAACTACTTTTTCGACCGATCGTTCGAAAGGCCGCTATATTCTATAGTCATCCGATTCAGTTCCACAGTGGCAAAATCGTGTGGTAGCATATAATATTGACCAGTAATAAGTTTGGGAGCGATAGCATTGAAATCAAAAAAGTTTTTCCTACGAGGACTTTTTTTCAGAACTATCTTTTGTATGGCAGCTATACTATATAGTTGACCGATTTTTATCAAACTTGGTGGAATTATGTGAGAGCATAGAAAACTTATAAATACGAGGCTTGGGGACGTTTGCATTGAAGACAAAAAAGATTTTCTCGCTAAAACTACTTTTTTGACCGATCGTTCCTATGGCAGCTATATGCTATAGTCATCCGATTTGAATCAAACTGGGCAAAATTGTGTGGAAACATATAATATTAATCAGTAACACGTTTGGGGGCGATAGCATTGAAAACAAAAAAGTTTTTCCTACTAAGACTTTTTTTCAGAACTATCTTTTGTATGGCAGCTATACTATATAGTTGACCGATTTTTATCAAACTTGGAGGAATTATGTGAGAGCATACAAATCCTAATAATACGAGGTTTGAGGTCGTTCGCGTTGAAGACAAAAAAGTTTTTCTAACTAAAACTACTTTATCGAAAGATAGTTCCTATGGCAGCTATATGCTATAGTCATCCGATCCGGCCGGTTCCGTATTAATGGAAATGTTAATGAAAGAGTCTTTCCAAACTTAGCCTTTTTGTTTGTATTTTTGTATTTTTTTGTACTTTGTATTTTACCTCTAGGGTCACCAACTGACGA
Source organism: Lordiphosa magnipectinata (assembly GCA_037044535.1). Lineage (NCBI taxonomy): Eukaryota > Metazoa > Arthropoda > Insecta > Diptera > Drosophilidae > Lordiphosa > Lordiphosa magnipectinata. Next base: position 226,978 of record JBAMBO010002714.1, on the reverse strand, counting down.
GAGAGAGAATAGCATAGAACAGATGGACATGGCTATACTCAACTCAGCTCGTCATGCTGATCGAAGAATTTATACCCTTGCAAAAGCTGTTTTTGAATTGACAGTTCTAATATACCCTCTACAAGGGTATAAAAAAGTGAAAAGGTAGATATGTTGGTGGAGCTTAAAATGAAGGAGTCCCCCCAAACTTAGGCAGTTTAAAGTTTACCTCTACCTTGGTGACCCTCAATTGGGAGAGAGATTAAAATTTTAAAAAATGTGACCAAGGTGGAAATGTTAATGAAAGAGTCTTTCAAAACATAGCCACTTTGTATTTTACCTCTAGGGTCACCAAGTGAGAGAGAGATAAAAAACATAAAAAAAGTGCCCAAGGTGGAAATGTTGATGGAGCTTAAAATGAAAGAGTCTGCCCAAACTTAGCCACTTTCCAGCTTACCTTCAGGGTCACCGATTGAGAGAAAGATAAAAATATAAAAAAAGTGACTAAGGTAGAAATGTTAATGGAGCTTAAATCAAAACAATCTTTCAAAACTTAGCCACTTTCCAGTTTACCTCCAGGGTCACCAACTTCATTCATCTATTTACAACCACTTTCCTTCCAGGACGAGGAGAAGGAAGAAATGAAAGAGGTGCAGGAAACGAAACGCATCCATCAGCGTTTCTCCCAGAAGCGTCAAATGGAACGTGAGGCTCGTGCTCGACGTCGCCAACAGGAATATGAGAAATTCTTTGGGGCCACACCCAAAGACGATGCTTTCGAGAATAATAATATGTGAGAGCTTCGTTTATGCAGCATGCATTTCCTCCAGAGTCACTTAATTAAGTTCAAGTTTTATTGAGCCTTGTTGAACATTTTTCTTGTGCAATAAATTTGAGACAGAAAAAAGCAGAATCTACGATTTGAGCAGCGACGGCGGCAATTTCAACCACCAGAACGAGACTCATAAAAGTTTCGCTTTATGACTTGGCAAACAAACAAACAAATCCTTGGAAAGTGTCACACAAAATGAGCCATTTGAATTATCATAACAATTTTATGGGTGTGTGTGTGTGTGTGTGTGTGTGGAAAGGAAGAAGTCTTTCTAAGAGCATATCGATTGTTAAGCATGATTACGTAATGGCAATTGTCGCAGAAAGGAAAGATTGTTAGAGATTGCATGGAAGACACCTTTCCGTGAGGGTGATCAGTGATTGACATCAAAGAGTCCGTGTGCGTGGGATACTTCAGTGTTCTTTTGTCCCTGCTTTAGGGGTTGCTCTACCGGAAACGTTTGAGCAGGGCACACAAAAATATGTATGAAAGTGTTAAAAAGCAAGGATCACTCGCTCAGCGCTCAGCTTCCCAGCTTGACTTTAATTGAGTTTGAATAGAGCAATTTAGAGCCTGCTGTTCCAAGTTTTTCTTCCTTCGTTTTCTGTTTTTTTTTTATTTGGCAAAGTTTCATCTTGCGAAAGTTCCCAGCTACCCTTCCTCGTCCAATGCGGTTAAACAATGGGCACCACAGTGTGGCCTTAATGATATGTTGCCAACCCCTTCTTAGTTCGATCATAACAAAGGATTTAAGTCATAATTTGAATATGTCACACTGTGGCCGACAGAAGTTCCCAGCCCAGGATTGGCCGCCTCGAAGCGTTATTGTTAGGCATTTGATTTGCCAACACGTAATTACACAGTCTGTAGGTGTCGAATTCGTTGTAAACGACAATTTAATCACATGTTTTGGCACCATTTCCATTGTTGGCATTCCTGCTAATGGGGCGGCGGCAGCTGTGCATTGTACATGAGGAATTTTTCCAGGGTGCTAACAACGCCCACTTCCTTTTTGAGGCGATTTTTGGCATCCTCATAAAAAAAAGGTTGAAATCTTTCAACTTGTTAATTTCCCCGTCATAAAATCATCCAAGACTCTAAGGACATTTGGTGAAAGTTGGCGAAAAACTGTTTAATTATGCCTCAAAGTACACAAACATTGTAAAACAATAAACCTGCGAAAGGTATTCGGGGAAAATTGGTTTATGGTTTTGCGAAGGGGCGTTGCAAATGACTTTTAAATGCTGCAGTCGCGGGCCAGTGATTGCTTTTTTTTTTTGCCATCTTCTTCTGGTCCTTTGGGAAAGAACTGTAAGAAAAATGTGAAAAGTATTCAAATCAATGGCGTATTTAAATAAGAATTATGGACTTCTTCTCCCAGGTGAACCTTTTTTTCTTTGGCGAAAATCATTTCATTTTCTGGCAGTTTGAAGCGTTCTTTTGAGTTGATTTAAAGTAAATTATTTATGCAAATAAAATATAGAAAAGAAAGCCAAAAGTTTGCAATTTATTTGTACATTTACCAAAGGGGAGGGTGAAAGCGTATACAAGGGTTGTACCAGGGGGCGGGGAGCTTGGCTTGACCTTTGTTAACTTTGTTTGCATTTGAGCTTTGGCCTTTGATTTAAAACTGTCAATACACATGAGAGTCAGCGGATGCCAGTGATGGGACAAAGTAGAAGAAAAGTCACTTAGAAATGTGTGACAGGGAGTTGAAATTGTTGAAGAAAATTTTACGGTGAACTGAACGTTTCAAGACAAAGATAAATAATAAAGCTAGATTGTAGCTGACGATGAGTGGCTCGTGAGCCAAAAGGCGACAGTAAGCATTTGTATGTTTCTTCAATTTCTGGTAAGAAAACAGTGGTTAGAGAAGACTTCCGACCATTTTTTTTGTGCAAAGTGTCATTTCTCTCGTTACTTACACTGTTAATGTGGGGCAAGTTACTGCTATATGGACTTTAGACGATTGTTATTTATCAGTATACCTCTTAGTTTAGATACCAAATTAATCAAAAGCTCTCATCGATATTCGTGTATATGGGATATAGATCATTAGGGGGAAGGGGTTGAAGTCACACGTGTTTTCACGCAAACGCGAGCCGAACTCATGATTGTGATCGGTAAACACTGAATTGCAAGTAAAACGGCTGTAGTCTGGAGAGAGCTCTCTTGCTTACCAACACAAGCACACTTTTCGGTCCTCTCCATTTGGCCGGCACTGCATTAGGCTGATTGAACATGTTTGCAAGTAAAAGGATTTTCGTACTCAAGCACATTTTTCTGTTCTCTCCATTTTGCTGTCTTAAAACGCCGGAGACAGCTCTGTCTCTCTCTCTCCCTCTCTATGTCTTGTCCATCTCTGTCGGTACCGCTGTTCAGCCCATGCAAAAACTCATTCGGATGATCATAACGCTCAATCGTTATGTAGCCGAACGAACAAACAACCGAATTGAATGGAATAAAAAACGAATATGAGTATAATCAGAGCGACAACAAGGTTTGATTGGTTTGATTGAATAAAAATCAGCAGCAATCATATGTGTAATTTTCAAGTATACTCGCACATTTACTCGGCTTGGTTGTGCTCGCCGCCTTGATTTGACCTACACGAAATGATCGCAAGTACATTGAGTCAGAACGGGTAAGCTTTTTTCTTATCAGTAATAATTGAACAAGCTTGGTAAAGCCGTGGTCTATACGTATTCCAGCGAGCTTTACGGTAGCCACGGGCGAGTATCAAGCGAGTTATACACTTAAACACTCGCGGCTTGCTCGCCTTGTTGTTCTGTTGTATAAACTCTAAATCAAAAACAAAATATCTGCCGCCGAATACATCATGCTATCTCTTTTGCTCTCACAAGCTGTTGTTTTTGCTTGCTTTTAAGAGTTGTGTTACTCGTGTACGACCTGTGATTGCCTACAGGACGCAGTAAATCTTTGATTTCGGCAACAAGAATTCTATGAGCTACGAGTCAATGCGGGTATTTGTACTTGCAAATACACGAGTTCGCATATACAATTTTTCGCAAATACACGAGTGCTTTTGCATTTTTTCTTTTGTGTATACTTTTTGAACGTGCTCAGCGGGCTACGAGCGCTGATTTTACTTGTATTCCATTTGTAGCACGGGTGAACGAGCTTACTCGTGACAGCTCGTTGCAGTTCTCTGCTGTGTATGCAATTTTGATCAGTTGAGCGCCAAGCGCCAAGTTTTTTCGGGTGTTGATTTCGGGTGTTATGAACGTTTTGCAATCACACGAAGCCATTTTCACTAAGAATAAAAGTCGGAAGCCGACTTACTTGATTTCTATGCCGATCGATTCACAGTCCTGACATCGGTTCGCATTTGTGTGAAAAGCACGATAACTTCTGAGCGATATTTCAGCGCGTTAGCTGGAAAAATGAGTCACCAGCTCGGTCACACAGGCGGATGGACGGACGGGTGCGGACCCCCCTTAGCCTTTGTCAGAAAATAGCACTTTTCGCCCGGTACATTGAATAGAGTTATCAAAACAAACTTTAACAGCGGTCACAGCTTCTCTTTGGTTGTGAGAGGAGGGAACCACATTGTTTTGTTTCTTTTCCTCTCAGATCTGCCTGTGCCCTTTAGGCAAAATTTACGCATTCAAAAGGTCTTCTTCGTATGTATGCATCGGTGTGAAATGCTCGGCTAACCATATCACTATATGCGCTCTCTCTCACACTGACTCTCTCTCTCTGCTCATGCTTAGTTATAGCGCACACAACCTTTTGAACAGATAATTTTTCATTTCGGTCTTCGAAAAACACTCAGTTTATGACCGATTGACTGTCCTGGGCCTCTTATTCGGTTGCAGGCAGCCCGATCAGTGCTGCGTGTTCAACCACAGCCACTTAACAGTGAGCGCGATTGCAGCACACTTTCGGTTGAAAAAAGCCCGAGCCCGTTTTTATTTTGTTCTTTCGGTCTGTTCTTTTACTTATTGTATAATTAACGCTATAATTGAACACAAACAGAATTTTTTTTTTCAATAAACCAATGTATTCTTCTTCTATGGCAGCTGTATGATACTGGCATCCTAATTTGTTACAACTTTGTAGGATTATTTGGGGGCGTATGAATAGTTGTGAAAGTTTTTCTCTTTAAGACCGATCGGTTCAAAGATATCTATACTTTATAGTTGTCCGATTTTCATAAAACTTTAACTATTTTTCGTACCAATTCCTATTGGCAATTATATGATATGTTCATCCAAACAGTCAGTTTCCAATAAATGAGAAGATTATATTCATTTCGGGGCATCATGCTAAGTTTGCTCAAGATAACATAGAAGGAACAGTCGGACGACTTCATTAACTCCGCTGGCGATGGTGATCTGGAATGTGTGATTCTATACATTTTGTTCAAAAAATTTTGTAGATTTCACTTGATTTTCAAGCCTACTATTAAAGTAACAAGAAAGTTTGATTCATCGTGTAAATCCTGACTAGGTGCCGGAACTCTTTTTGATATAAGTTTGAAAAGTGTACTGCAGATTGATAATGAGTTGATTTGTTTGTTGATACAAAATTTGTTCAATATTGATGACTCTCTTCCAAATGAAACTAGTTCTGAAAAACTTTTTTAATTGTAAGAATCTGCAAGAATTGCAACAAAGTTCGAGGAGTACGAGGAGTTTTTGGACTTGGACTGTTCAGAGCTTTGTTTAACGCTGCTCAAATGGTGGCTTTTACTATAATCTGTTTACTAGTTTCTTATACCATATTCTATTTGATTTTTTCGCACAGAGCTCCCAATTTTGACAAAAACCAAGCTAAAGAATATTTTATTGATGATTTCTTTGATTTTCCGTTCAATTGCAAAACTTCTCAGCTCATCACAGTGACTCACTGTTTATTCCATCCCTAATGCTAGTGTTTAGTTTGTTCTGCCTTTTTGTGTGTCCACATAGAAAATGCAAATTTACCCAGTACCCATGAATGGGTGACTGTGGCTGAGCTCTTGTTGTAAATTTGGCAAACTTTTTATAAAAAGGTATTTGTATGGGGCTGCCTGTCATTTGCACTAAACACTTGTGGAACAATTTTATAGACCAGCCATCGGTTATGTGTCATTTGAAATGGTGGAATGAGATGAATATGTTATTGCAGTAGTGTTGCCATATTCAATATAAATATATAAAATCATTGAAACACCTTTAACTTATTGATCTCACTTTCCCCATCTCTCTTGACGTGCCTCTCCTCGCTTTGATTGGAAACCACTTGATGTTTGTTTGGCACTGAAAGGCGGTAGGGAAAATTCTAACAAAAAACCGCAAAGTTTTAATTGAATTTCCTGAACAAAATAAATGTTTTGCCACTTGAGTCTCGCGGGAGACGCTAAACAAACACAACAGCAGCAACAACAACAACAACAACAGCACAACTGACTGACAGATTGAATGGTAAATGCTGAATGCTGAATGGGTCGTCGATGCTTGGTCTAGATATGCATACATACTTGTGTACTTAAAACGAAAATTCAATTCGCAAAATCAAATCACTTGAGCGAATGAAAAAGAACGCTGAGAAATCACACAAATAAATGTGGCAAGCGAAAACACAAACACAAACAAGCAAATAAGTGAATGGGTGGGTAGACAAGGTGTCAAAAGCTTAAAGAATCCTTTGATCTTTGCACCAACATTCAACACGCGCAATAAAACTCTTTGACGGCGACAAAGACCGAAACCATTTGCCAAATGAGTGAAATTAATTACACGAAGCCACAGGAAATACCAACAAAAAAAAAAGAAAAGGAAAATGGAAAATCAAGGATTACATCGAAACAGAACAGTCGCTAGCTTATACAATTTAAAAGGGTATAAATTGATTTCACTTAAGTTGCCCTTAAAAGTATGCTATGTTTTTTGTTATTTTTCTATGATCAAATAATGTGACTTATCCCAGCAAATATTTATTATGGCAGAAGATAAGAATGCGATTCTTCCAGCAATCGCACAATAGTAAATCGTTTTTTCTGTAAGATAGAAAAAAGTCTCTTCTCAGGGATAAGAAAGCGTTTCATCCTGGGTATAACAAAAAGTCCCCTCGAAGCGATAAGAAAAAGAGCCTTCTAGTGGATAAAAAATCGATTGTTCCTGGAGATAAGAAAAAGTATCTTCTGGTGTTAAGAAAGTGTTTGTTCTTGAAGAAATGAAAAAGTCTCTTATGTGGAAAATTTTCTGCCTGCAGCTTAAAAAAAGTCTTATAGAGGATTAATTAAAGTTTTATAAATGAAACCAATGCTGCTGGCCATTTTAATTATTTCCTTTATCTGTCGTCTTGGAAAACATTGTTAGAACAATTTCTTTTAAAGTATACAAAATAAGTGATACAAAAGTTTAAATCAAAATACCGACCTTTTTATCACTTTAAGTGTGGTGAACCTTCCCCATAGCAGAGCTAACGCCATTAACATCTACACTGATGGTTCTAAGCTCGACAAAAAAGTAAGAGGGGGCGTTTTTTCTCTCAACCTAGATCTGAACTTATCGTTCCGCCTTCCTGATCTCTGTAGTGTGTACCAAGCAGAGGTGGAAGCCAGCCAGGAAGCTGCCACCTGCCTTCGCACACTCATGGTCAAAGAAGGAATCGTATTTGTATACTTAGATAGTCAAGCCGCACTTAAAGCACTTGACTCACATACGAACAATGCTAAAACACTTACGGAATGTCGCTTATCTTTGAATGAGATCGCACGACATTTCAGTATACAGCTAAGATAGGTGCCTGGATATCGCAACAAAGAAGGAAATGAGTCAAACTGGCCAGAATATGTACCACCCATAGAGCTCCTTCAGAGAAGAGTAGGATAGGGATGCCTATGGCGACATATAAACTTCAAACAAAAACTGAAACACTTCATCTCGCAGTCGTCTCGGTGGAAAAAGATTTCCTCCTGTGCAGCAGAGAGGCTTACGCGGCCAACATTCGACCAAAAACGTACTAACACACTTTTACGTCACAAAAAGGACCACACATTACTTCTGGTGGAGACCCTCACGGGTCACTGTCTTATATAAGCGTCATTTACCATGGCTTCTGCAGAATTTGCGGATAAAAAGAAGAGAAGGAATCGGTACCTTCGGACCTTCTTTGCCATTGCCCCCGCCTTGAGAAGAAGGAGACTCAGGACAGTTGGTCAACCTATTCTACTCAACCTCACGAAGACTTTCGGGCTATAGATTCCAGCTCCCCTCAGTATTAAATAGGGTAACTACTTAACCTGGCCAACATAACCTAAGTGAAGTGAAGCTTTGAAAACTTACTTCGCGTTAGTACCACGTTTTAACACATTACACAGAGTTGTAAAAAACCTTTGGTGCACTTCCTATCGCCTAACTCTCTTTTTGATGAGAAAGATAAGAAACAACAAAATGTTTGCAGGGATGTGTGTTAAAAACGGACATTATAAAGTTAATTTATGAACAACTTTTATTAAAATTTTATATTTATCAAGTTCTAGACTTTTATACTTAATAGGCTCCCTATGCAAGAGACGATTGATTACTTGATCAGCATTTGCATTTTGTGTTCCATAAAAGGTGGCTTAAAATGTACATGTCAAGGAAGTCAGTCCAAAACTCAGTCTAATTTCGACTGGATAGTATAAATTGTCAAAAAATTGATCATTGATCAGGGTTTAAGTTGATATGCTGAATGCATCCAGTTTTTCTATTCTTTCTATTCTAAAACTTACGTACTTAGAACTGCCAAAATTGGTAATCATTCTCAAAATTCCCAAGCTAATCAAACAAAAAATCCAAGAATTCTAAAAATGTTACATCTTTAAAATTTTGATACAACAAAATATATCAAAATATGTTAGAGATAAAAACCCTGTCTTGGTTTAGTTTGATTAGCTGCCATTTTCTTTATATTGCACTTTGAACTTTTCAGCTTCAGTGTTCGATTCCATATCTCGTGAATTATTGTAAATTTTGCTTTTAAGTCTTTAACAAAGTTGTTGCTCTTAGCTTGGCCTACAAAACACGTCTTTGCAGCAAATCATAAAAATTATATCTTCATACTCAAAATTACAAAAGTTGCCCAAAAAAGCCAAGTTTTTACCACTTTTCTACAGTTTTTCAACTTCATCTTGAAACCCGTTTTAAATTTGGACAAGTAATACAGCACAAAGTTGTAGCTTAGACCAAAATAAACAAACCGTTAGAACGAACCAACTTCATTTAGTTACTCTTTCATATAGTTAAAGGCCCACAAGCACGTACAACTGTCATAAAAACTCGAAAAAAAAACATTTTCGGTAAAAAAGTAACAATATTAAATTTTTTTATTTACAGTTTTTAAGTTATGTTTAACACTCGAAGTTTTTGACTGTGTCGGCCAATTGGTACCAAAAATTGCCATTTTCCGAGTTTCGGCTCCCATTTTACATGCTTAAGGCCCTTAACTATACGAAGGACCAATCGAATGAAGTTGGTATGTTCCAATCGTTTGTTTATTTAAGTCCAAGCTACGATTTTGTCCTGCATTGCTTAGTCAAATTCGTTACAGTTTTCAAGATAAAGTTAAAAAACAGTACAAAATGAGGGGAAAACATGATGATTTTAAGATATATTTGTAATTTTGAGTATAAAAATGTGACTTTTTTGACTTGCTACTTGAGAATGTTTTGTAAGCCAAGCCAAGAGCAACGACTTCCCCTAAGGCGTCAAGGCAAAATTCCAAATAGTTTACGAGATATGAAGTTGCGAAACCCAATCAGAAGCTGAAAAATCCAAGGTGCAATAAAAAGAAAACGGCAGCTAACCAGAACAAACCCAGCGAAGGTTTTTGTGCTATCATACCCTTTTAGAATTTTTTGGTCCCGACTCTATCAACTTTTTATACCCTGTTCCCATTAAAAATGGGAAAAGGGGATCATGAAGTTGTGCAAATGTATGTAACAGACAGAAGGAAGCTTCTCCGACCCTATAAAGTATATATATTCTTGATCAGCATCAACAGCCTAGTCGATATAGCCATGTCCGTCTGTCCGTCTGTCTGTCTGTCTGTATGAACGCGTCGATCTCAGAGACTATAAGAGATGCAGACACAAATTTTGGCATGCACATAGGTGTATACCGTACCCAGATCCCCCCTTAAACCGCAAAAAACTGTCACAGCCACAATTTTAAAGTTAGAATCTGGTGGCTTCGTATATACTATCCTAGGCCTTACATCTAACTACTCTCAAAAGGAAAATAAGATACGAGCAAAAACACAAAAGTTATTAAACAATTGTCTCAATTGAACAGGGTACTTTGTAGTCGGGAAACTCGAGTACAGCGCTCTTACTTGTTAGTATTGCACAGTGTATTCCTTGATAATTCATTTATCGAACTTCGATATCCTTTTGGATTGGATATTGTCAAATACTTTTTTGAAAACAATTCAGTAAGTCAAACTAGAATAGGTAGGTCCTTTAAAATGCAATTTGTTACAGTTATTAAATATACAAAATTCTCGTAATAACCGCTTTTTAGGAAAAACCAAACTGTTCATTAACACCAGACCAGCATAACACCCCTAGCCTAATAATGGCCACCCCACTCATAAATTGTTGCCAAGTGAATACAAAAGTAGATTGCAGGCTGTCAACACATTTTAGACTTAATTCACATCATCACAAGCCAGGGCCAACCCCACAGCAAGCTGCTTATGACAGGCATCGAGCGCATCAGGTGACTGGACCTCATTTGCCTGGGGTTTTGCAACATACGCCCACAATTCATGGCATGGCCCGAGGCAACCGCAAGATTTTGACACATTTTGGCAGCTAATTCCTCTCACATTACACACACAGAACGACGTGGAGTAGAAGATTGGCAGAGTGCCTGGTGGCTGTACCTACTGTGCTTGTGGTCGTAAACACACACCGTGGGATTCGGCACGTCGGACTAGCGGCAGCAGCAGCAGCGTCATCATCATCATCAGCAGCAACCACAAATCCACTTTTCCAACTCTTTCAGGAGTTGCATCGAGTGGGCACTTTGACGGCGACGATTTCCGAGTCGAGCGACAACAAAAATTAGAGCCAGCCAAAGCACTTGAGGGCCAACCCCTAAATGAAGAGGGGAACCTAACAACAAGAAAAATCGCTATGCAAAAAAATCAAATTATAAAGAAATTTCTCAACTCGACTCTTAAGTGGCTCGTTTCGATTACAGGACCAAAAACTTAAGATGCCTTTTGCTAGCTTGCCCCTGCAACCCTTTTCGATTTGTGGCTGAGATTGAGACGGAGTCGGAGTTGGAGATGGAGAAATTAACGTCGTTTAGCCAAGTGGCTGAGCGAACAATGGACGTTTTGCAGACTTTCCGTGAACTTTTCTTAGTTAATCTGTTATGACATCTAGGACCTGACTCCTAATGAGCTCTAATCGAGCATACATTATGAGTATCATCCAGGGCCTACGCTCTGACAGCTCCTCAATTGGATTTGCATTTTGAATTATTTTCCCACAATCTGACTTGCCGGGCGTTACATGTGGGCTTACACATGTTTCGCTTTTGTGTGAAATGGCCCAGAATAATAAATAAGCAGTGGCCAGACCGGAAGTAGCACAGTAATAGCAAAAGCATTTTGTTTATCTATCTTTACAAAAGAAAACAAAAAAAATTTGTATTTTAAAACAATTTCGCAGACACAATTCAGCAGTTCCGTTGAATTGCACACAATAATGGAGAATACAATGGCCAGGACAATTGTATAACATCCTGGCTGTCTGGTCAAATCATCAGGTGAATGCAAACGGAAGTCGACAACACATGTGGGCGATCCTTAAAGATTGCAATAATGGACCGGAGTGATAAATGGGGGATAATCTAAGGAAACAATTACATTGATAGTTTCTCTTCTTTTGGTCATTTCAGGAATGTTTACTTCACGCCCTGGTTTTCAGTTAACTAGATTAGGACAAACAAGTGCCAATTTTTGAAAATTGAGGTAGGAGGTATGAGTTTAGAATGCAGTTTCTCGATTATTCCAGGCTTTGAAAACACACTTGAGCCATTTCAAAATTCGATATGGAAAATATCAAATCTCAAACTTTGCTAATTATATTTTGATTTAAACATTTTCTTAACATTTTATCGATTGGATATTATCCAATATCTTGTGAGAATACAGAGGGGAAAAAACTATTTAGAAAATATGTGGTCGTCAACTCAAAACAATTACTAAATTTTCATAAGTTTATTGAGGACAAATGGTTTCAATTTTCTTGGAATGCAGAAAGTTCAACTCGATTGAAAAACTTGTTGCTGAAGTTAGAATATTTTACTACAAATGAGAGAACTCGATCGTACACTGTTTTTGACAACTTTTGTGCTCATCTTGAGTTCAATATTCTTGAATTTTGCCCTCTGTGTACCAGAATATCAGCACAAAAGTAACTGATTTATCTTAATACAAAATTTTTAGATTCGTTCTATTCAATACCAAGTACTTTTTTATGCTTCGACTTGATAAACCCAGAATTGGATAAGATTGTTCATTTTATTAAAATTAACGAGTAAAACTTACACAAATGATCTCTATAAAGTGTGGCCCATATGCCATCAGCTCTAAAATAATTAATTATAAGACATTTGCTTTCGATAGTTAATTTTAAATTTTTTTTAGAATTTTCGTGTTGCTATCTAAAGTAAGTAAAGTCACTAAAGCTTCCCGAAGATAGGTGTTCAAGGAGTCCTAGTCTGGGCCGTTAAGCGCATTCTCACATTGAACAGGTGTTAGGGTGGCCCTGTCAGTTATCGAGAAATTGGGGAGATAACTCTTGTACCCTCATATTGCACATACTGCACTGATTGGTTCCCCTCTATGTTAAAGTTTTCACTCTTGCTCTAAGTCAGCGCAGGGGCCGAACAGATTTCGCTATTCACACCGACACGAGCCGAAAGCATGCCTTGTTTATGTTGCTTTATTTTCGAACACCAATACACCTTCATTTGTTGGCCTAGATCTTCTTGACAAACACAGCTCTAAATATTTTGGACATCGTTCTCTAATCGTACTGATTATTGAAATTTGAGAGTTGTGTCGCTCATATGTCGCTCGAGATTCAGGATGCGTTCACACACACTGGCAGGTTGCCAGTCCAGTTATCTGGCTGTCTGTTCAGACTGAGTAGTATGCATCGGAATTGTGACAGATTTCTCTGAACATATATGTCAACCGCCAACTGGCACTGTTTTGTCAGGTGTTCACACGTGTATGGAGCAACTGTCAACTAAAAAATGGCACTTTGACTAGTTTCGTCTTTTATCGTACATTCTCTATAGCTCTTCTGTTTGGGTAGTATCTCATTATGTTGGACAGCTGGAGTCCTAGGTAACAAGGTGTTCTTGAGAAAGAACTTCCCATTGCTAGATACACTGATAAGTCTCAGACGAGCAAGGCGTCTGTTACAATATTGGTTATTTGGTTAGAGTGGTCCTTTAATGTATACTTAAATAGCTTAATGGGTCTGTCTCCAAGTAAGGTCGTGGTAGTTCGTTTCAGAAAGAACCGCAAAAGTTGATTGAGCTGTTTTGATTCTACATATGTATTTGTCGAGTCGGGCTAGTTCTATAGAGGTAAAGGTTTTTATTTAGCATTTAGGAAGAATAATAGTCTAAAGTTGACTACATCCCAGTGTTCTTTCTTAATAATTGCAAAAAACATATTTTTTTGAAAGCTTTTTGTTATACATGCACTTTAATATAGTACGTAGTATGCGTCAGTGAATGGAATCAGCTGGAATCCTATCGTTCCCCGGTGCTTTGCCAGATTTGCAACGATTTATTGTATTTCCGTATAATATACAAGCGTTTGAAGTTCAAACATCTGATTAAATATTTCATATCAGCAACTTCTAGTAGGATACAATACCTCGGATCAGTGGCTTGTTAACTTAAAATTTCGACTTTAAAGCAAGGCGGACGATGAATCGGGCAACCATGCAACTAGGAGCGAAGCGTTCATGGATCAGCGCTGATTATGCGAATCGGTGCCGCTTTAGCAGCAGAATAAGCATTTACAGTTCTACTATCATTGATCAATACATGTTCACGTCTGCTTCAGCATCACACTTCAGAAAAAGTACTGGCCCTATTATTCATAGATTTCATGGTACAAGATTGCAAACCTAACTACAGTCATGAATGATCGTCGTAAGTTAAGTAACACTAATGAAAGGCTTTCAGTAGTGATGAATAACTTTGAGTTCTTCACAACGCATTTTGAGTATTTACTACCTTTACATATTCAACTGCAATTGGGTTGAAGCTTTGTAAGCGTGATATTATAGGCTTAAGCCCTATACATATAGTTTCAAAGTCACCGTGGAACGTCAGAGTAGTGTGACCAGAATTAAGAAAAAGTTACGCCGAAAATGTGATATTTTCAGATTAACTGGCGGCGGGTCACAGCTGCTCGAATCAACTGGTATTTTGTTTTGATGCCAAGATGTTTTTTTTGTAAAAGCTCGGCCACTACTTCACAAAATTTAAGTCACGATTGCTTGGGGTGGGAAAGATCCCATGTAGCAGCAGCTACAACACCTGCTATGCTAACCATCTCAGTGCTGCCACTGACTCACCTGGGTCAGAATGCCGTCCACCACCACCTAAGACGACATCAAATCAACATCAGCTGCGGCACAACACGGCCCCCGCCGAGGCCTGCCAGACATCGGCTTCACCTTGGCCCCAGTGCGGGCGCTGAATCCTGCCCAGCAGACGCTGCGAGATACCCGGCTTGGAAGCCGATCCCGCAGCCCATCCACAGAAGCCCTCGAAATACACACCCATGAAGGATGTCTACCCAATTTTGACTTTTTTATAATGTGTAAGATTTATGTTGATCATGATCCGTCGGAAGCTATACTAGCCTACCAACTAAGCATAAATTCACATATATGCTATGTTGTATTTGCCCGGTGCCTCCACTGCGATGGTTGACTAATTAGCAATAACTTTAGTATTGATTATAGTTATACAGTTAAGTATATGACATGTAAAGATAGCCGTAAAGTATTAATTTCATTCACTCGGAATATAGAATTAATAAGATCGAAAGTCGAACTATCTGTTTTGTTCAAGCAAACCAAGGTTCAAAGCAAAACCTTGGGTTCATGCGTTCCAGGAAACGGCCTGCGAACCGAACCTTGGACTGGGTACTGGGAATTGGTTCTACAGAATTTTAGTGGTTTGCAGTCTTGTTTTAAAGAAGGCGGAAGGGTTCATGGATCAGCGCTGATTATGCAATGGTGCCGCTTAGCAGTCAGAATAAGCATTTACAGTTCTAATATCATTGATCTATAATGTTCACGTCTGCTTCAGCATCAACTTCAAAAAGGTACGGCCCCATAATTCATAATTTCTGGCACAAATTCAAACCTAAACAGTCATGAATTTGTCGTAAGTTAGTTAACTAATAAAAGGCATTCAGTGGTGATAATAACTTTGAGTTTTCACAACTGATTTTGAGTATTTACTCTTTTAAAATACAAATGCAATTGGGTTGAAGCTTTGTTAGCGTGATATTATAGGCTTAGTTGTGAAAGTAAGGAAGGTTTTCGAACTATTAACTGAAGGCTATGGCTGTATTCTAGTTTAAGGATTATTTGAAGTTTTATCATTAGATAGAAAAGACTTAAATGCCAGAGATTTGCCTGAAGGGGCCCTTTAAACATTCCCATCAATTGGGTGCATCAACTGATTTTCCTTATTGCACACAAAAAACAAGTGAGAAAGTCGGTCAAGCCCAACTATAATATACTCTGTAACAGTTCAGGCCGCCGCTCGCATTTGCTCTCTCTCTCTCTAAGATTGTTTTCGGTAAATGAAATGCTTTGGTGGTCGGTGGGGCGGTTGTTAACTGGCTTTTTTTAGCTCATAACTTGAGTATCGTTTATCTGTTCTTTATCATTCCTTCAGCAAATCGATAAATTATATTGTTTACTATATATCTCTAAAAGATAAAAAATATCTATCTGTGGATATATGACGTTTTTTCAAAATTGCGGGAGCGGCAGGGAGCGGGGCAAAAATTAAAAATAAATTTAATCTGCCTGCAAGAGTATGATGTATATGTCCCATACATGTCAAACCTATATCTCTTACTATCTCTGAGATCTCTTCGTTCATACGGATGGACAGGCGGACATGACTATAACGACTCGGCTGTTGATGCTGATCAAGAATATATATAAACTTAATATACTCTGTGTACCTTTGGTACAGAGTATTAGGAGATCCATCAAGATTGTTTTGGGATGGAGTGTTTTTTATAACCTCTTTTCTATTCCAAAATGCTGTAATTAATATCTGTTGATTTGTGTTGTTTATATAGAATTATGCTCAACCATAGACATTGAGCCAGCCAGACGTAAACTTTGACAAAAATTAAACAGGTCACCATATACCATCCATATCCTTTGGACGTTTTTATACTCTGTACCGAAGGTACATAGAGTATATTAAGTTTGTGCAAAAGTATGTATCATGGAGAAGGAATCGTTTCCGACCCTATAAAGTGTATATATTCTTGATCAGCATCAACAGCCGAGTCGATATAGCCATGTCCGTCTGTCCGTCTGTCTGTCTGTCCGTCTGTCTGTCCGTCCGTCCGTATGAACGAAGAGATCTCAGAGATGGTAAGAGATAGAGGTTTGACATGTATGGGGCATATATTTCTTATACTTGCAGGCAGATCAAGTTTGTTTTCAATTTTTGCCACGCCCCCTCCCGCCCCCGCAATTTGGAAAAAACGTCATATCTCCTACAGTTTTGAAGATAGATCGTTCGTACCTTCTAGAGATACCTTGTAAACAAAATTATTTATCGATCGATCGATTATCGATTTGCTGAAGGAAAAATAAAGATCGGATGAACGATACTCAAGTTATGAGCAAAAAACGGCCAGTAAACACGTTAGGGGTACAGAGTATGTTATAGTCGGGCTTTACCGACTTTCTTTCTTGTTTTAGATACATTAGATGAAAGTCTAAGATCAATCCAACATTAAATGAATGGTACTAATATCCATTTTAATAAATAAAGTTTTAAAGTTTTAACGATATATTTTTCTAAGATCCAACAACAATGCAGCGCAAATGGCAATCAAAATTATCCAATTCATCTATTAGTTGATGTCCGTTATATCCTTTTTTTTGTGTACTATAAGTTCTTGCACTTACCTGCTAGATCAAATACGACTTTAAGACTAATTTCTGTTTGCACTCTGTTTGAAAAGATCACTCAATGCAGTCGCTATTCCTTGCAGTTGTCTCATTATGGTGACAATCAGAGATCTTCAATCTTCCAAGTGTTTCAGTTCTGCTCTAGTTCTTCTTTACCGCGTTTCTGCCCTATGCTTGTCGCTTTGTGATCGATCGGTTTCTAGTATTTGACCAAATAAAAAATACTTTCATCAGGAAACTTTATCAGTTTCTATATAAATATTAAGAACAATGACCAATTTCTGGTTACAATTCTAGTTTTCTATAGAATACAAAATCGTTTATCCTCCTACAATTCTGCATTTATAATTTTTCTACATTATGGAAATGGAAATTTCTTTAGTAAGTACCAATCTAGCAAATCGTGTGCATGCCAAATGCTCTTAACTAGAATGACATGTGAAAAGCGGCAAAATCTGTAACGTAATCAAATGGACACGTACATAAAAACCTACCATTTACTCGTACGTACGTAACTAAAAAAGGAAAATGTGTGTTTGTGTGTGTGTGTGGGAGGAGAGTTTTCGGTTAAATGGGAAATGGAAATGCAAAAATGAACAAAAGACTCAGCTAAATACGTGAGAAAATTGCTAAAAGTTTTTGGTCGGTGTTGGATAAAAGATGCCAGGTGCCATTCGCCGGTCTTTTTCATGGAAGCAAGCATATTTCATATATCATTTGATATTGAGAATTCAATTAAACAACTCAATCAAAAATATGTAACCTCATTCTCACAACAGACTTTTGCCTTTCTTTTTTTTTTCATCGTATATAAATTGTCATTATCATTATCCATTATGCTATTTATATTGTTCGTGTATTTAATTAAAAATATAAAAAAAATTGCACAAACCAGTCACAAATGACAATGACAACAATTGAACAATAGACCGCCCAATTGAACGAACGGGTTAAGGGAGAAAGGTGACTTCTTTTGATGTTGCTCTGGACAAATTCTTTTTCTAACACACCTGCCAGTGTTTTACTTTGTATAAAATATGCCGCGCGATAAGAAAACAAACTAAAATCATATCAAAAACGGAAACTATTCTTTGTCTGCAAATGAAAAAAGCAAAAGTCTCCCTCTTATGTGAGCGAGTGTGTGTGTGTCCTCGCTTTAAGTAAAACGTTGCGGGAATAGAAAGGAAAATGCTGGCTGAACAAAACTTTTTCCATTACACAACGCATCAACAGTTTTTCTTTTTCCTTTATTTTTTTTTTTCTTGGTGGGCAGACACAAAGGAAATGTTGAAAGCACTGAAAGCTTTTTATGCCCTGGCATTGGTAGGGTATACGAGATTTTGGAATGGAATAGATAATTAATTTATTTAGTGTTTAATACATCTCAAATTTCCTGTCAATTAATGGTTTTAGTTGGTACTATAAGGGCCACACCGAGCTTCTCTTACTCAGACTCAAGTTGTAATTAGTTTTTGAACAAGAGAGGACGAAATACAGTTTGAAGCCCACCCTGAAAAGCAAAGTTTGCCTAGATCCAAAATAGACTTTGAGCCCAGGGATAAACAAACCACCTTATTATCCAGCTTAAAGGATTGATATGCAGCGTCTCACATAAAGTTAACGGAGGAGACAATTTTACAAGCGTGGGGTTTCTAAAGTAGAGATTTTAGAACAAACAGGAAAGCTAGGCAAATAAGTCACTATATAGAGATTAACTGAACTGAGTGAACAGTCACTGAACAAGAGTGAGTGAACAGCTCACTGAGCAAGAGTGACTAATCAAGTCACTGAACAAATCACTGAGCCAGAGTGGCTGAGCGAGCTGCTGAACAAGAGTGACTGAACAAGTCACTGAGCAAGATAGACTGAACAAGAGTGAAAAATTACCCTGAACTAGTCTCACTGAACAAGTCAGTAAACAAAAAAGAACAATTAACAAAGAACATGTTCAATTGTTCAGTTTAGTGAACAACTAATTTTTCCACTCACTCATGAACATGCCAAAACTACCCTGTATCTTAAACTTGTTCAGCTGATCTTAAGAAATGCTACTTTCTACTAGAAAATAATTTCGTCGGCTAAACCAAAAATATAGTTTAGAGATCAGACATATTCCTTCAAAAGTTGCCTTTACATTCATGCGAAACAACTTGATTTTAAGGTACGGCTTAGTATGTTTTATGTGCTACTACTAGTAGCCTACTAGTGTGTAAATGGTCCATGTTCTTACACTATGATAACGGTCTTTTTGCTGTCGGAAATTTCAGTTCCAACAATAGGTAGCTAGTAGCTACTTGCCAACTAGCCCCATAAATCATGGCTTAGCTGTGTAAACATTTGGTCGAACAATTAATTTTAAGCTTTGAAACGGTAAAGTGACCATCCCAATCATAAGACTTTGGTCTAAAGCTTACATCAGCGGTGCTCCCAGCTATATTTTATGGCAACTGT